>WEIS01079589.1:23104-38250 GCA_013389965.1 Todus mexicanus
AAAAATTGCATTTTCTCCTGGGGAAAAAAAAAAGTTTTAAGAGGAAAAAGTTTTCTCTGGGTATCAGGAAAGGGCTCCTGGAGATACGTAGCTTTATGCTGCAGTGATAGAGAAAAGGAATGAAGTGGGCTGATTTTAAATATGTGTGTGTAAATATAAGTATTTGTAAGGTGTGTATAAAATATTTTTAATCTGTTTGATTGGGGGGCCACCAAACACTGAGGCAGAGCTGCCAGCGCAGTATCTTTGTGGGAGTTACAACCTCATCAGACATTTGCAGAAGGTATCTAAGGACCTTTGAGACTTCTGCAAAAGGAAAAGTATTAGCAGGATGTTACCAGGGAGAAAACACAAAAGCCAAAGCCCCTGAGCATGGCCAAGCAGTTGCTTCAGGGGGGAAAAAATACCCAACAAAGGAGTTGCCAGGAAAAGCCTCAAGATACTCGTGGTAAGGTTGAGTGAGGGAACACCTGGGGAAGATTGATTAAGAGACGGCCAATGTGTGTGTGTGATTTATGAGGAGTGGTCCTGGCTTTAGTAGGAGTTCTTTGGAGATATTGCTGCTACGGAGCAGGACAAAAAACTCCTGGATGCAATATCGTTACCCAACTGTCAAACGTCACTTGATAAGGTTCCACAAGTGAGATTATTAGCTTAGCAAGGGAGAAACAGAATATGAGGTCAAATATGATGTGAGGCAGGAACTTGCTTCAAGAAACTACTTCTCTTTATGCATCCAGCTCAATGTGTATGTGTGTATGTATAAAAATATAAACCATATGTATAAAATAAATATATAAATATAATAATAGGTAATATAATAATAATAATATTATTATTATANTGATTGGGAATCATGCAGCAAAGTTGGGTACAACCTGGGGGCCTGTACCCTAGTGAGTGTGAGTTCAATGCCACTGTGCCTTTGTAGGTCTACCCTGGTGCCCATTCCAGGCTGGGTCTCCTTGGAGTAATTGCAGTGGCAGAAATTACTTTGGAAATGAAAGAAAGTACAGTCAGGCTGTGCTCTTATCCCATCTCTGCTCCTGTCCATCTCCTGTGAGGCTTCCACCTCCTCCTTTTTCTCTTCCACTACCATCATTTTGATCAGTTGTCTGTCCAGAGCATCTGAAGAGTTTCCCAATGCCCACTGACATTAGCCTTTCCCTTTGAATGTAGCCAGAGACCCTCCAGGGAATGATGGCCACAAGTGGAAAACCGCAGCTCTGATAAATCCATCCCTCCTCTAAGTGCTTATGCTCTGTCCAAGCCTCCATTTCAAGATCTGATGAATAACTAGACCGTGTCTGAAGGATAGCTAAATGAATACACAGTGTTTTCCAGCTGGATAAAGACAGGGGAGCAGATAAGAGAAGCTGGATAACTTTGGCTTTTGGTGTCAGTGATGACCTCAAGCTATGTCTTATTAATGTTGGCAAAACAAAGGAGTTTGAGCACCCCTGGAGCCTGAAATGCTCGAGGGACTGGAATATGCAGCCCTATAAATACTGTCTTTCAAATGCATCAGTAGTTTTCTGTACTGTAATCTTTGGGTTTATTTGTTTTTATGTCATTTTGAATTATCTAGGGAAGAACAACGACTGGGCTGTGTTCCTTCTCCTTTGATAAGGTTGTAGGTTTTGGAATTTCACGTTTGGAGGTGAAGCTTTGAAAGATGCGTCCAAGACGCAGACAGCTTTATAGGCTTTCCTTCTGCTCTTCCTCAAGACAAGGTACCAAGCTGTTTCCTTCTGTTCTGCTCTCCAGAGCCTAAATAACAAGATCTCTTTCATTCCTGGTCAATAATCACTCTTCTTGGCACAAAAATGTGTGCTTCTGAAACCATACGATGAGACATCAGAATGCTTACGAGGTCTTGTTGAGAAGCCAGACTATTAGAACAAAAGAGAAAGGAGGAAGGCAAAAAGCCTTTTGATGCCTTTAGCTCTAAAACTACAGTGGGGTAAAAATCACAGCCAGAAAAAGAATATGGGACATTGGGGTTCCATGTAGCAAGGAATGAGCTGGGAACCTAGACGAGATACAATTATGGCATCACCTTGGGAGAGTGGGCATACTGAAAACGATGTCCACTTTTGCTTGTGGTTGTAAGGAAGGATGTTATTGTGCTACGGACTGGGGCAACTGGGATGAGTCCACAACTCTTTGGGGGGACACCTAACCCCCTAAACTGAGGTTTTCCAAATCAGGAAGGGACTGAGCAGAGTAAATGGCTCATACTGGTATTGGGAAGGAGGTTCAAAGTCAGTGAAGCCACTGTTTGGTCATGAATGAAAAAAGAATTCCAGATAAAGCTCTTCCCTGATGGAGCAGTAAAATGGAAGCAATGGGAGCCAAGAAGACCACAAAGGCCTTATGAGCTTTTAAGCCCCAGGTGGACATCTTTCCAGAACAAGATCTGGGTGGGGGAAGAGAAAAAAGAGTGAAAGTAACTGAGAACAGGGATGTGTTTTGGGGCTCACAGCCCTTTTTGAGAACTGTCTGTAGGATTGTCTCCTGTGATCTGTGTCCTGACCCGAAAGGGGCTTTTCCAGCAAATTTCCACTCTGGCTTGTTGTGTATGAGGCTGCCATGAATGAAGGCCTGGGGAAAGCAGGTCCAAATGGAGCTGAGCCCAGCAGCTTTTTGGAGGGAACGTGCCTGAGAACCACATCTTGTACTTGCATCCAGCTGATGGATGTTCCTACAAGCACCACAGTCATGAATGGGCTGAAAAATGTACTTAAACCACCAAAATATACCTGGGAGCCATCACCTTGCGTAGACTGCACCAGCACGTGCAATATGTGGGCCAGTGCAGCATCTGCCACTCTTGCAGGGCAGAATGGAATGGCTGGCAGTTTAAATCCATCCTCACATAGGCTTTCCTTGAAAATTAACTCTATCCCAGCCAAAACCAGCACAGGGAGAAAACTCTGCCTCCCAGAGAGATCTCGCAGTCAGAGTCTCGAAGTCCTCATCAGCTAATTTTAACAATTTAAAATGTAGGCATCAAATCTAAGCCACCCAGCCAGATTTTCTTCGGGCACCATGCGTGTCCTTTGGCTCCTACAGACACTGAAGGTCAGTACCACAGCAAAAGCACAGATAAAGCTCATGGCCTTAGGGATGC
This sequence comes from Todus mexicanus, assembly GCA_013389965.1. NCBI lineage: Eukaryota > Metazoa > Chordata > Aves > Coraciiformes > Todidae > Todus > Todus mexicanus. The sequence goes on from WEIS01079589.1 coordinate 26,238, forward strand.
CCCAGCAGTGTGAGACAATGCCCTGGCTTTGGGTGAGGACGTGGACTTGGCATGGAGTCAGATTTCTGTTCTGAGGCTCTTGTATGCCTAGACAGAAAGATAACCAGAAATGGGAAAGAGTGGCTGGATCAACAGAAAGGCAGCTTCTAGTCTGATAGATGCTCTTGGTGGTGGTTACACTCTTTTAAAGCCGAGACAGAGTCAACGACAACACTAGAATAATCACAAGCAACAGGAAAAAAAATCCCCTCTAGGCCTGTTTCCGAGCTCATGTTTTGGCGTGGGCTCTCTATTGCTCGCTTCTCGTGTTCTAGTGCTGCTTGGAAGCGATAAGGAGCACACAACCTCCTGTACTTTAAAGTGCACTAGAAATAGAAAGAGAGATACAGTGCTACAAAAGGAAACCGCCCGGCTTCAGGCTTTCCCCAGAGCTGGCTTTGTGGTTCAACACCCAGGAGCCCACTGTTGGATTGCAAAGCAAGAACAAGTTTTCTGTTGTCTTTAATGGGCAGTAGGTCAATCTGCCAGTCAAAACTGAAACATCTCTACTTTAACCAAATTTGCTGGGATCTAGGCATTAGTGAGGTAAAACGTATTTACCACTGATGTGACCATGCTTTGGCTGGAGCCCTTTGGTCCAGAACCTCCTTTTCATTTATAAGGTAGCTGTGGATTTATCAGTGTTAGAAAAGTGATGGATTCTTTAGCAGAAAGCTCCATGGATCACCCAAATATGATGATGAAAAAAGACGATAACCTCTTCGTCCTCCTCCTAGTCAGAAGGAAGAAGCTCTGGGTGGCTTATGGCTGATCAGGTGTGGTCCTTCTTGAACTCCTATAGTTTTTCCCTGAGTCTGTGGCCTTTCCTGACTGTTCATCCCACAGATGACAAATCCCTTCCAAATCAACATCTACAGAGACTGGCAAGCATGCTGAGTGATGGAGTGGGGAACTTTTCCAGCAGATGTGGGCTTGGGCTTGCAAGAGCAATAGAGAATGCCAGATTCTGGTTTCCCTGTGCTTGGTGAGGTACACAGGAGAGGGAGATGGCCTCTGTAAAGCCAAGAACTTTGCCCAAAGACCAGCCTTAGGGAGCACTTGCATTTCACCAAGCCATAACACTTAACTTCAAACATTTGTTTAGATCCTTTGACCTCAAAAGACCATCCAGCTTTTGGCCACAAGATAAGCAAAGGTGAGATCGTGGTGCTTGCTTGCGCAAGTCGGCAACTAAGTTCAAATGATCTGTGATGCTGGGCACGTGACGTGCAGAGCTCTCACTGCTATATCTTCACCAGCACTGCTCTTGTGCTTGGTCTTGTCCTTGCTCTCTGTGCATTTTCGTTCTTCAGCAGCAAATTTAGTGATGCACCTGCTCAACTGTTGTACAGAGGTGGACCCAGAAGATCCACAGCAATTTGAGAAAACCTAATCCCCATTTTCCACACCACTGATGCACATGTTCTTCTACCCTCCAAAATAAACATTTCGGCATGCAAGATGAGGACTGCTTTCAACGAATAGTTTTCCTCTGTTCTTAGAGGAGAGACCTGGGAAAATCTGTGGAAACTTTCTCGCTGGCCCAAGTGAATCCAGAGAAAGAAAACATTGCTACAGAATCAAAAAGTGAAATGTTTTTGTTGTTTTTTTCTTGCATTCAGAGATGAACATGAAAGGCAATTCATGAGGGAAACTGGAACGGCTGTGTGTAGAAACCACAAAAAAAGCTTTCTAGGACCTGGCTCCAATCCTGCTGTGCTTGGATTAATTGCTGGTTTACATCCTGGATGTCAACAAGAGGCATGTCTGATCAGGTTCTCTGCAAAATGGACCATATACTGCGGGACAGGGGAAGGGGCTGTATCAGTGAAATTCACTGTTGGGCACCCAACAAAAAGGCAGCTGGTGTTTGATCAGAATTAGTTCAGTCTGGGTTGGAGCTTGCTAAAATCCTACCCTCATCCTTCCTCTTGTGCTCCTCCCCGCTCTCAGCTCGAGGAGCAGGGAATAAAATAAAAGGAAGTGGTTGAAAAAGCCTTTAAAGAGGAAATTCTTGTCTAATTCTAGGTCATGGCAGGGGCTGTGTGTTTTGCACGGGGAGATGATAGAATCTATCACGACTGGAAAAGACATTGGCCATTTCAAATCCAACACTGGAGACTTCCTCCCATCTGGCCCCAAAAAGGGAGAAAAGGAGACAAGTGTTTTCGTGCATGGAAAGGGTGGCTCGTTACACGCGAGGAATCATGTCCTGGCTGCTTGGAGAGGCAGGATGTCAAGTTCGGAAGGCCAAGCATTTATTTTGGAAAAGCAAGCTCCAAGTTCCTCATCTGCACATAGATGCGCTTCACTTCCCTCTCCTCCAGCTCCCTTTTCTTTCATGTCTTTCCAGCCAGTGTTCCAGGGAGGAAGAGGAGCTGTGTTCCTAGCCCTCCTGGTGGCCCTGTCCCCCTCTGGGGCACAGTGTCACTGTCACCTGTTGAGAACAAAGCTCCTTGCACAGGAGGGTGAAGCTGGAGGCAGGTTTCCTCTTACCAAAGTGCGGTGCTGTCCTGCTGGGAAGCCTTGGTTTCTCTGGTTTCCCACACTTTAGCTCTCTTACTCCTTCCATGAGTTTCCAAAGTGCTTTGTGTGAAGCCAAAACACCTGCTCTGTGAAGTCGGATCCTTGGGGGAAGTTGGCAGAGATGCTTCTCCTGGATTGGTATATTATTTTTTAAGATCCCAGGTAGATATGATTCCTTTTTTTTTCTCTCCTGAAGCAGCTGGCTCACTGTTTCATTAGTTATCTCTTCTTTCCCCCTTGCCACCTCGCCCTCCACCTCTTTCCCTCTTGGCAGTAGATCTCCTGTGTCAGATGTGTCAGCTGGAGCCCTCGGTCCTGGCTCCATGGACATGCCACCTCCCAGCCAGCAGTCACATCTTGCCTCCAGGAGGTGCCTGCTGTCTACCAGCCAATGTCACTTCCAGAGCTCTGCTCTTCCCGTTGGATGAGTAACGGCATCGCTTGGCTGTGCCAGCTCTTATTGCTGCCTAATGCAGCTGTCTGAAGTCAGTCCAGGAGTCTGATCTTGAATTAGAGAATGACAGTGAAGACTTAATCTCGTGTACAATTAGTGGTAAGGACTCAGTGGTACAAGCAAAGAGACGCAGCTTCTGCTATTCAGTTTTTCAGCAACAGTCCAATAATCCTCTAAATCCAAGCTTTGGATTGCTTGGCTATTATTTTGGAAAGGGGAACAAAAATAACATAACTAAGCCCGTTGCAGCCCCTTGAAGTGGACTCAAATGGAAATAAAAGCCCTTTGCGGAGTGAGCTTTGGATTGATTTCTCATTTCATGTCCAAAAATTACTTGGAAAGATCATGTCGGCCAAAGGCCAGGGTCTAGTCTGTGTACCTGTGTTGCTGTCCAGATGGGAGAAGAAAAAGAACAGATGCATAGAGATGAGGAGAAGGATTTCAGAATGTGTTTTCAAAAACTCCTGTTCGCTGAAAGGGCTGGAAAGCGATTTAGAAAACATATCTAGGGTTTCCTTTGAACGTAAGGAAAAAATTGACTTGGACAATGCTAACATAGTGCCTTTCCAGGCTTACCACAGCGGGGAAATGTCATCTGCTTGCTAGGAACTCAACCCAAGCTCTCCCTTGGGTCAGTTGCCTCTCTGTATTGACCAGGCTGGTGTGGGAGGAGACAAACGTGTGGGAAGTCGAACGAGACCTTGAAAATATTTGACCTTCCTATAACGGAGATTGAAGTTGACAAATGGCTTGGTACCTTTTTTCCTACAACTTTACCCAAGCATCCGAAGAGATCTGTGATCGCAGTGCTCTCACAGGTTCATTAGTTAGAAGCAAAAAGAAGGAAAATTCTTTGCTTGGCTGATTTGGCTCTTTGTGGAGAGGGCTGGTGGAGGCTCCCATCAAAACAGTTACACCCACCACAGGTGCTCCAGTGGCTGGTACAAGTGAGCTCTTGGTTCCTAGTCCTTCAGTGAATCTACACCACCTCTATCCAAGCTGTCCTCTGCCTGTAACCTCTGTGTCTCTCTTTGGTTACAGGCAGATCTTCTACCTTCTGTTGCAGAGGACATGGTTTTGCCTTACTCCTTGTCTCTGGATTCAGGTAAAAATGGATGGATAATTGAAAACTCTGCACCTACCATCTCATCTTGTGCAAGGCAAGCAGAGTGTACAGGGAACCAGCACCTTCCCAAAGCAGTTGCAGCATCAGTGTGGCTTCAGCTCCTGGCAGCCAACTACCTTGGTCTTGGACATGGAAATCAGACTTCCTCCCTCTTCTCAACCTTTTAGACATACTTGGTTTTCCACTACAAAGAGAGGAATTTTGAGTTTTGTTTCTTTTTCTACTGTGTTAACTGTAGGCACAGAAAAAGCAGACATTTAGACGAGTATCAGCAATGGTTTCCATGGAAACCACGAGGTTTTTAACAACACTGGAGACTGCTGGTGATGTATGTTCACTAAAGGTGAAGTTCTGGCAGCTGGAGCTAATGCTGAAACCAGTGGATCTAACATGGAAATCAACGTGGGACTAATGTTGAGCTTGATGGAAAAACATGGTGCTCTAAAGCCAGCCATACAAATCGGGCGAAGCCAATATGAGAGGAAACATCAAACAAGAATAACCAAATGGAGGGCTAATGTCCAATCTCAGATATATGGACACCAGACCTTGCTTTCTGTTTGTAATATTGCTTTACAACCTTCTGGCAGCATTCCTTAGCCTAAAAGTTGTATTCAATTCCCTTCACACCAAGGGCCTGTGTATTCCACCACTGTGGACTAAGTTTTGGGATAACAGAGAACCAGTGTGTCCAGAAACCACACAGAATGAGAAAAGATTTGAAAAGTGTAAAAGGTCTATTTTCAGAGTCCAGTGATGTATTTGAGCTGCAGCAAGCTGTCAAATGCCATGAGGGCTGAATTGATGCAGACTCTAGCCTTTGTTGTGGGAAATTATGGAAGTTCCTCACCTCCTTGAAAGAGACCCTGAGGAAGAGGCACTGAGGTTTAAGACTTGGGTCTTGCATCATGTTTAGTCTCTAAGTTTTGTTACAATTCTTCTCTGAATGTGGATTCAGGCACTTCAGCCTTCATTTTCAGCTTACCAAAGATGTGTAAATTAGATGCGTGGTCTGTGTTAAAAAAATCCAATGTGTCCATCATCACTGATATCAGACAAGACTTTCTAGGCTTGAACATCTAATGAGGAAAGATCTATGGATGTAGATACGGAAGCACCAGTTAAACAGAGAATGGGACTGCTGCTGTGGAGACAGAGCGTATGGGAAGAGCAGGAGGCATCTTACTCTTGCTCATTGGGGTTCCTCAGCAGAGCTTTGGATGTGTGAGTCTGATCTCTGCCCCAGGGTTGGTTTTGGCCACGACATTCCCTGAAGTGTCTTGAAGCACGGTCTTGGTAATGCAAGAAAGCTGCCTTCTGACATTGTTACTGGTGTGTTGATTTGAGCCTGGAGTGCAGAGTTCAAGCCAGTCTTACTATCTTCTGGACTTCCCAGGCTGGTGGTGAACTTAGAGAACCACACTGCTATCACCACTGATCTAGAGAGCCTGGCTTTGATGGGCTCACACTCCGCTTACCAAGACTGTGCTAACTGGTAGCCTGTGCTAAAAAATGGGGCTGGAATAAACTCTGAGCCTGATGAATGTCTTTGTATGGAAGAGAGAGAAAATTCCTCAGCTAGATGCTCAGCAGTGGTAGACTCACGCATGGACGATCAGTGCCTGAAATATTGTCTGCCTTCAGCTGTCATCTAGCTTAATAAAGGCAGGATGGAGAGGGAATAGCTTTCTTTACCTCCTTAGACCATCACAGCTACAGCAGCACTACAGCAAACCTGGATCGATATGCAGAGAGGGAGAAAAAGTTGTCTCTTTAGAGAGACCAGCAGACAGACAAATAGACAGCTAGCCAGATTCTTCTCTGTTATATGCGTGTAGCTCCAAAACTATTAAAGGAACTATTTGTAACCAGGAACAGAATCAAACTGCTGGCGTAGTGCACTGTAAAAGATTTTCAGTTCAATCTTTGATGGCATTTTAATAGTAACAGCTACTCATCAGCAATGTCAGGGTTAAATACTCCCAGCATGTGTGCAATTGCAGAAATACCCCGAGAAGAACCAAGGAAATATTTCCATCTTAAACTCTGATAAGGAGTGAAAACGTGCAACTCGTTCCATATGGTGGCTGGAAGCCCCGAGCCAAGCGGAAAGCCGCGGAGTCTGCCAACGCGTAAGAACTTGCAAGCCTGATAAATGAGTGCGCTGCTTTGGGAAAGCCAGAGACAAAGTTGCACTAGAAAGAAGAAAACAGCCGAAAAGTGAAGAGTGGTTTTTGGGGTTGTTGGTTGTTTTTTTTTTTTTTTTTAAGACAAAAAAGCCAAGTCTTACCCATTTTTCTTGTTGGATGGCAGCAAGTATTTCTGGAAATGTTTTACATGTCAAAGATTTAACCAAGCTGGGATGTTTGTGGACAAGCCATTATGCAACGAATAAATAAATCAGAAAAAAAGTAGGGGGGAAGAGTTTATCTTCTCTCCTTGCTTTGCAGAATTGGTCCTGGACTGAGAGAGCTGCATTCTTTAGGGATACTCAGCACAAGCCAGCATGAAAGTGCTCGCAAACTGGAGATGTACCGCTTGCAGATTTCTCCGGCATTGACACAGAAGATGATGCTGTGCTTGGTCATGTGGCAATGAGGGAAAGGGCACCAGAGGAGAACCAGAGGACAGCTAAGGTCAGAGAAACATCCCAGCACAGGGCATCCTCCAGCAGCAGGATGCAGACTCCCAGCTGCTCTTCAGAACTATCACCACCCCCAGCACCAGGCATGGGTGCTCAGCCAAACAGAACTGGGGCCGTGTCTGGCACCCGGGGTCAGGGAGCAGGGCAGAGCCAGGCTGCGCTGGCAGGGAGCAGAGGGTCAGAGCAGATTGCGCGTCTCCTGCTCGGTGCCTGAGATTTGACAGGGCTGCATTCTTGGCTGAAGGGATCTGGCTGTACAGTCGATTTCTGGCGAGGAGTGGGTAAATTCACAGCTTGGCTGCCTGCAGGAAAGGCTGTGCCTTTGAAAAAGTCTTTTGACGGTAAAACAAGTCACCTCCTACAACCTGAGCGTACTCCTACATTAAATCAAATCAGAGCTGGAGGAGGAAATCAACCACACAAACAAAAGCAACTCCCCTGTTCCTTCTCCAAGCGGATTTTTCATCCAGGAGCTGCTTTGAAGCTGTGATTATAGAAGCACTTGCGTTCCCTGCAGTGGTCAGCAATAGGAAATCTTAGCTGGCTCATTTGCCTAAGTAAATTTGTTGTAATGAAATTGTCCTGCTCCACAAGCGCTTCTACATGGGGAGAAAGCAGTTTGACCTGTGTCAGCTTGGTGACTTCACCTAAACAAGACGTGCACAGCCAAGAGTGTTTTGTTAGGCTAAAAAGAGCAACAAAAAGAGCAAATCCCACAGGTTGTAAATTGCTGGGTGAGGTGATAAATGGTACGTGAACTGGCCAATACAATCTGTCTGGAAAGTTGAAGCAAGCCTAAAATATTTCTTTTTCTTGAGTACCTTATTTTCCAGCTCCGTGCCGCATTCATTCACTTGCCAAGATGTTTTTTTGCTGGTCTGTGCTTCTGTCTTGCAGCTGCTGACAAAACTGGCCTCTCAGAAACTCCCTGGCAAAAGAGGAATGAAAGTTTCCCGTATTTGGTGTGTTGTGCTTGGGGAGCTGTGTCCTTCCAGTGGTGTCTGGCCATCTAGGATATACCTGGCTTATAAATACAGGTGGGTTATTTGCCCATGTATTCAGACAGAAGGAGATAGGTTTGCTGGGATGGAGAGAGCAGTGTGGATCATCATGGATGTGGTGAGCTGGGAGGACCTTCATGCTGGGGGTGCTCAGTTGAGGTCAGGCTAGGACAATGTCCTTACAGAGGAAAGGTGTCCCAACCTCACCTGGGTATGCAGAAGGGAAAGATGTGATGGAGCTACAGCAGTGGAGCAGGGAGGTGCAGGGGTTTAGGAAACTTTATTTCCCTATTTGAGGATGGTGTCTTGACTATGTAGAGCTTCTTAGGCATATTAGACGGAGTCTTGAACCTGCTCAGCTCTCCTTAGCCTTGGGGGCAGGGAGGGGGCTGTTATGGGCTTGATGAAATAAACAGGCTCTTCTTAGACTTACTGGTCTGATTGCTGCTAAATCAGAATGAGACATTAAACCAGCCTGCTCTTGAGCTCGTCCTGTCCCTTCTGCCAGCTCCGAAATCTGCAGTATAACTTGTGTGTCACTCCTCTCCACTGAGCTCTGGCAAGATGCTTCACTTTGGCCATGGCTATTGTCCGCCCTCCGATTCAGCCAGCCTCCCCTGCCACTCTGCTACTGCCTCTCCAGGGCTGTCACCTCCCCTTTAGCGTTGCCTGATGTGATGTCCGTGCTCCCAGGCTTATGCAGGGAGGTGCTATGCCATCCCACCCCTCTGTGTCTCTGAGCCTGGCATTTATTATTTGCTAAGGCTTTCTTGAGCCAGCCTAAGATACCACAGGGAAGTCCTCTCCAGGCCTGGGCTGGCCAAAAATTCAGAGGGTGGAAACTCTTCAGAGACTAAATGTTGAGACTGCTCAGATGAGGGTCCCTTTGATTTCCATTTCAGAACAAGTTAAAGAGCTAATTTTGATTATGACATCTCTCTGTCCTTGCAAAACACCCTCCCACTTAAAGCCACAGGCCTGAATCTTAGGGCTGGATTGTCCTTTGTATTTTATTTTGTGCTGTCATTTACAGCTCTGAAAAAATGCTTGGTTTCACACTGCATTCTCCTACACAGTCTCTACATGGCTGAACAGATCCTGCTGAAGATCTCAAAGGCTTCCAGGCACCTCATTTTCAGTGGCAGGAGTTAGATGCCTAAACACCATTAGGTTTGGACCCAACTTGCTTCGCTTCAGCCCCTGTTTTTATTACACCAGAAAATATCTGTAGTGGCTGCAGAAATCCCCGAGGTCTGGGAAGTTCCAGATGTTCTGTTCTTCAGCTGCTGCTGAATGTTCACCATTGGGTTTGTGCCATCCTGAGGAGCCAGCAAGAGATCTGTGCTACTTGCTGCATCAGTGCTAATGTTAAGCCAATTTGAAGTGACTGCTTAGGAATCGGCCTCATTTTCCAGCCGTTTGTTTCAAACAGATCATGTTCCAGGTTGCTCAAGTTCATTTATGGGTCTTTTAAAGCACTGTTGAGTGTGAATAGCCGGTTCCTCCAGGACAAAGATAGCTGTCAGCCCAGCTTAAGTGCATAACCTCAATGTAAGGTAGATCTTCACCCCTGCCACCCAGCTGGGTATCATACCAAGGTTGATCCCAGCAGGTTTCTCCTTGCCACATGAACATGTCGCTTTTATGGGACTGTGGATTCATTCGAAATGCTGCTTGTTGCCCTGTGAAGATTTGGTCTCATTGTTCTCTGATGTCTCTGATTCCTCAAGGGATCTCAGAAATACTTCTGATTTAATGAAGTATTATGAAGTATTGCTTCACTTTTAGGCTTCATTCTTTACCATCTCTTGGACTGACTCTTTAATACCAGCGATGGTGCTTTAGATCACCTGCAATAGGACGGGGTGGGACTCCAGTGTCTATCTAGTATCCTGTGCTCCTGCAAAAACAACTCGTAGGTCACTGAACACAGGAAGTTTTGCCCTCTTTAATGTACATCGAAGTGTTGCCAACAGTGGAGATGCTTTGAAATAGGTTTTCTAGAAGCAGCTCTTCAGCTGGTATGAAATAACTTTGTTCTCTTCATTTATTCCTGACTGCGTCAACTTAGTGCAGCAAAGGGCTTGACTGGATCATTCTTTATCTACTTTGATTGAAATTAAGCAGATTTTCCCCCCTAAGTCAGTGAGCAATTCTGTCAAACTGACATCTTCTGACAGTGTTTTTGCCTGGGGCAACACAGAAACACCACCAGAAGGTAAAACCAAAGGTCCATAGAGTTTCCCCTTCAAGAGGAGCAGTTTCATGGGTCCTACAAATGAAGGGGACTCACCTCACCTGGGAAAGTTGTTTCTCTAGGCTGAAGATCATCTCTTGTACTTTGGCTCTGCTGACTTCTGGCATCACCATGATTGTGGGAAACTCAGCTGCATGTTTTGTGAGCTGGGATGATGTTCATGTTCTCCCCTGATATTATTATTTTTTTTTTAAGTATTGCCAACTTAGGCAATCAGAAAACTGAAGCAAACATTGCAACATTTCTTTTTGAAGGTTTTCTTCCCAGTCATAGAAAATTCCTCTAATGAAAACTCCCTTTTGAAGGACTTGTTGATTCTGAAGCTTGGAAGATGTGCCAATCTCCTGACCTGAGGTTCTGGCTCCCTCTTCTAGATGGAGAAGATACAGCTTTCAAGTCAGGTCTGTATCTTGCAGGCCTAAACCACAATCTAGTTTTGTCCTGGCCTAATGCCTTTTGGAAAGAGTAGATCTGTTAGAGGTCACGCTATGTAGACATCAGAATAGATGTGCTGGCTCAGATCAAAGATGCATCTAGCCCAATATCCTGTCTCTGATGGTGCCAGCAGCAAATGCTCAGGGCAAGATATAAGACTATGGCAAGCCCCTGGTGATACTTCCTCTGGTCCTTCCAACTCAGGGCAATTTGCAGCTGAAGGACTTCCTGAGCTAGGGGTCACATCCGCATCCCTGTGTGCAATCGCCCTTGATGGATCTTTCAATGTCTTTAATTGTTATTTGAACCCATTTAGGCTTTTGGCTTCTACAAACGTCCTATGACAATGAGTTCTACCACTTAATTATGTGCTGTTTAAAAACATAACCATAAATCATAATAGGCTTCAGCTAGAATAAAAGCCTTGAATTTGGATAAGATTGCCAGCGTGGATAAAGTTGGCACAATTACATTTGTGTATTATGTCTACAGCAATGGGAGCCTCCTACCGAAGTGTGGGGAATACATACGACTAGTTTATGGCAAGATCTTCAAGAGAGAGACTTAGTTCAGAATCCTTCAGCTCTCAGCTGCCTGATGGCATGTGCTTTGGCAGGGTCTGGTTTATACAGAGCTGTCCATCTGTTTTCTTTTTCCCGGTGTTGTTAGGAGGGAAGGTTCATCCATCTTTGCAGATTGCTGTGGTCTCTCTTCTTTAAGGAGAAAGGTCAGGGTAGTGGATGCTTTTCCTGTGGATGCTTTTGCTGTGACTTTTGCTTCCCTGTGAATCTGCAAGGGCTGGAAGAGCAGTTCTGCTTGGCACCGCAGTTGTGTTTGGAACCTGCTCACAGATTCTCTTCTTATGGCTCCGCCTGAAAGATGTTTCTTGTAAAAACAAGAGTAGCCTTGGGCTTGTTATTCATGGGCTGCGGAGGAAAGCCTGGCTCTGCCAGAGAACTCTGCTGGGAGCTTAATCACTGGCTAAGTCCTTACTGTGCGGTGAGGGAGGGCTTGCACCTGCTTTGAAGATCAACCTCACCTGCAAGCCTTTTGTCTCTATGCAAACCTGGACCAACAAGTGCTTTGTGGAAGAGGAGAGACCAGAGCAGCTAGGATGGGTTCACACTCATTCAGAAATTCAGAACTTTTTATCATGGGTTGCTTTATTGGTTCACATCGTCCAGCCTCCCCAGACAACGCTCTAGTCCCTTCTTCTGTAGATGGTTCCCAGGTGGGCTACCCATCTATGAGAGCAACATAACAAGATGATCTGCTCTGGAGCTTAGTCTTCATATGGTAGGGGAGCATACCCTGTGTTCTCAAGGCAGCTCTGAGAGCTAGATCTGATCTGCTTCTTGGCATTTTTACTTTTCCTCCCCTAAAATTGTTTTTTTGGAGTGACAGTGGCAAAGCACAAGTAATTCTGCAATGCTTTCTGATGGAAAAAGTCAACCTTTTTGTTTTTCTCAGGGTGCTGGTACCATTGGCACCACAAGCTCCTCAGAGTTCCTCTGGGCAGTTTGCTGCTGTG
>WEIS01079590.1:0-10032 GCA_013389965.1 Todus mexicanus
TTTTTTTTTCTTTATCCTTTGCACTGCGTTTATACCTCCCTTTATTTTTCCCTTGGGCTTTGCGCTGATTACGGCGGCTGTTTCCCGAGAGCGCTTAAGGAGGTAGCCCCACGGAGTAATGCAAAGCTCAGGTTTGCAGCGGGTAAGCTTTGGGGAGGAGGCAGCCCTGAATTTGTTATTGCCCAATAATAGAGCAATTTAGTGGGCTGGAGCAATGTAGGATCTGCGCAGACCTTCTGGGGACCTTGCAGGGCTTCAAGGGGCCTGGCAGAAAGATGGGGACAGACTTTGGAGCAGGGCCTGTGGGGACAGGACAAGGGGGATGGGTTGGAACTGCCAGAGGGAGATTGAGAGTGGAGAGAAGGGAGAACTTGTTGTTGCTGAGGGTGGGGAGAGCCTGGCCCAGGTTGCCCTGAGAGGTGGTGGCTGCCCCATCCCTGTCCCCATTGCAGGGGAGGTTGTTGGGGGCTCTGAGCAACCTGCTCTGGTTGCAGATGGCCCTGCTCCCTGCAGGGGGGTTGCATTAGCTGACCTTTAAATCTCCCTTCCCGTGTGATTCTATGAATGTATAGAGCAGGGGCTCTAAGCCCGAGGGCATCTCAGGGTCTCGCTGCCAGCAGCAGAATCTTTGCTGAGGCTTCGTTTGCTCTGCACTTGGCAGGGGCAGCCACCTGCTCACCTCCCTCTTGGGATGCTTGAACCTGTTGCCGAGGAGAACTCGGTTATAGGTGCAAACAGAGTAACCCGTGTGATGCAAAGGCACGATAATCTGTGTGATCAGGGCTTTTCTTCAGTTAAACTGAGTTCGTGGCGGATCCCTCTTGTTTCTGACAGCCTTTCCATTGCCCAACAGGACCCTGCCATCCTCCAGCACGACGCTTCAGGCTGTTTTGTGAAGGCTTGTAGTGCACTGGTGAAAGCAGCTCTTCAGTGCCTTTGTCCCCGAGGCTCGTTTCTGCGATTTCTGGTTCATGAAGCTGGAAACCTGCAGAATATCAGCACTTCCAGACAGCTGCTTCTTGCTGGAACAGAGCTGACAAGCAGTGGGTGCTGTGCTCTGCGAAGAAGAGAAGAACCTTGGTAAGTTTGCTTCGGCTCTAGTTCCTTAGCGAGCCAACGTTTGTCAAGAATACTGAACTGACTTCATGTTTACCTTTTGAGGTAACAAATTCCTGCTGCGATGGACTGAAGTCTGCAGCGAAAGCTGCCCGATCCTCCTGCCAGCTCTGAATCTGTCAGAGTTTCCTACTGGCAGAAGGTGAAGGCTCTGGACTCTGTTGCCTCAGTTGCTTGGATGTTCGTGGCATTAATTGGCTGCAGTGTTTGCTGAGTAATGAAAAGCAGAAGAATAACAGACAGGCTCACCCTGAAAGTGCAGAGTTCTAGAATTGCTTTGGTTGGAAGAGATTGTTAAGCTCATCCAGTCCAAACGTTCCCCCAGCATTGCCAGGGCACCACTGCCCCGTGTCCCTCAGCACCACATCTCCACGGCTTGGAAACCCCTCCAGGGATCAGGGGGACTCCACCCCTGCCCTGGGCAGCCTGGGACACGCCTGGACAACCCTTGACAGTGGGCAAGAAATTGTTCCTAGCTCCAGCCTAAACCTCCCCTGGCTGGGGCAACTTGAGGCTGGTTCCTCTTGTCCTGGCGCTTGTTCCTTGGGAGCAGAGCCCGACCCCCCCTGGCTCCAAGCTCCTGAATGAACTTCAGGGAGTTGTGGAGAGCCAGAAGGTCTCCCCTGAGCCTCCTTTGCTCCAGGCTCAACACCCCCAGGTCCCTCAGCCGCTCCTCCCCAGCCTCCTGCTCTAGCCCCTTGCCCAGCTCCGTTGCCCTTCTCTGGCCACGCTCCAGCCCCTCCAGGTCCTCCTTGTAGTGCAGACACAGGGAGCTGGAGTGGAGCTGTTCTTGATCTGGGATTGTTCCAAAGCCTCCCATCAAAAGTGGATCGTGTTGGTGTATGGTGGTTGAGGACACCGATCTTCTCCCAGGTCACGTTCTGCCCCTCTCCACCCGCGGCTGTGAATCACTGCTAAGGATGTAAGTACCAGAAGCCTGTGGGATTAGCTGAACTCTTCCCGGTGAAGTTTGCGGGGTTTTGCTGCCTGCCTGCTCCTCTTGCCAAGTGCTTTGCAGAGAGAGAGAAAAAAAAAGGCGCCTGCAAAGTGTTCTGGCTGAAGCCGGGCTGAGCGCTGGGCTGGCTGCCAGCGAGCAGGGGAGGAAGAAGCTGATACGGAGGAGCCTGTTTGCTTTTGGGCCTGGCAGCTCCTGTGCGTGCTTCACACTTGCGTGCTGACATGCTCCGACCCTGACCCGAGCGGCTACAGCTGTTCTCAGCCCCGATCGGGGACTGTCAGTCTCCAGCTCCTCCTGGACTGCCTGGTGGAAGCTATTTGCAGAGAGGGATCAAAGGCCCGGCCAAAAAAACTGACTATCTAGGGGGAAATGGAGGCTGGGTGAGCTGGAAGGCAGCTTGTGCTGCAAAGTCCTTGCAGAACATCTAGGGCTTGGCTGCGTCTGCCCAGCGCTGCTGCCCAAGGCACATGAGCTGTGCTGGCAGCAGGGACTTGGTGCTGCAGCCTTGTCCTTGCTGGCTGAGGGGGAGGCAGAAGGGGCTGCAGGGCAGGTGCTGGCCTCAGATCTACGAACCTGGCCTTCTGCTGCTGCCCCATCTCCAGTGGACATCAAACAGGGATGTGGGAATTCCTCTGGCTCTGGACAATGCATCCCCCAGAGCCCAGGCTGGGCTCAGAGCAGCCGCTGCTGCCTGCTGGGGGTACGATGGCTTTTTAGTCAGGATTTTTGAGTTTAATGCGCTTTGTCACAGTGAACAGGTTTCTGGTTTCCACTCCTATTTGTGGTCTCCACTCTGATTATTGCAGAGCGTGTGTGGCCTGTTTTGTGACCCCGCGGTTCTCGTTGGCCTGGGGTTGTCTGTGGTGGCCTCCATCAGCCCCCAGCTACATCCACAGTGATGCCCTATGAATGGTACTTAAGGACTGGGTGCTGAGGCCAAAAGCTGATTCTGATGCAGGAATAAGGGTTAGGCTGCTCAAAGAATTCAAAATTGGAGGTTTTTTCCTTCTGAGAGGCTCGCTGTTCATGGCACAGCGTGGATAATTGTAAGCAGTAATCCTGGCAGGAATGAGCTGCTCTCATGAAATCATGACAGCAGATGAACCGCTGGCATGGGGCAAAGCCAGAGGCAGAGCAGGGGGCACTGCACGGGGACAGCTCTGGGAGGAGCAACCGAGGGCTTGTGGATGATGAAAACCACCTTAGAATCATAGAATCGTACATGGCTTGGGTTGCAAGGGACTTTGAAAGCTCATCTCATCCACCCTCCCAGCAGAGAGCAGGAACATCTGCAACCAGAGCAGGTTGCTCAGAGCCCCCAACAACCTCCCCTGCAATGGGGACAGGGATGGGGCAGCCACCACCTCTCGGGGCAACCTGGGCCAGGCTCTCCCCACCCTCAGCACCAACAAGTTCTCCCTTCTCTCCACTCTCAATCTCCCTCTGGCAGTTCCACCCCATCCCCCTTGTCCTGTCCCCACAGGCCCTGCTCCAAAGTCTGTCCCCATCTTTCTGCCAGGCCCCTTGAAGCCCTGCAAGGCCCCCAGAAGGTCTGCGCGGAGCCTTCTCCTCTCCAAGCTGAACCCCCCCAGCTCTCTTGAACCTTGATGCACCTTGAGCCTCACTACTTTGAGCAGAAGCATTTATCTTACTGGGGAGGGCAACCAATGTGAAAAACAGCCGGTGTCTGTGACAACTTGGCAGTGTCTGGAGGATGGGGCTTTATCCCTCCTTATAAACAGGGCAGATGTTTATGTGCAGACATCCCCGGGCAGCGCCAACCTCCTTCGGGCAGGACCTGCTCCGGCAGCCTGAATGTCATGGAAGGGGTGATCTTTTTCCAGGGCTCTGCTCCCCGCTTCCCAGAAATAGCGTTTGTCTCCTCCAGCGCCTGCCTTGATTTATGTGGAGTTCAGACGCTGTTAAAAATAATCCACCCGCCTGCTAAAATTATATTGTCTCTGATTATAGTCGGCTTTGCGGACGAAGCGCCTGTAAAAAGAGGAGGAGAAGGGTGCTCGGGTGCTGAGGGGAACAACAGTTGTTTTTTGCAGGGAAGAAGTTAGTCCTTTGCCTTGGCCAGAGCCGCTCTCCACAGGCAGGGAGAGCGTTGGCACAGCCAGATCACTCCGAATTAGCAGATTCCCAGTTTGTCCCTGCGAAGAATTCCTGGTAGCTCCGCGGGGCTGGGTGTGCAAGAGTTAAACGCATCGTTTAACCTGTCGCTCAGCTGAAAACTCTTTTAATTAGCGAGCAAGGAGGTTCAGCTGGTAGCGGAGAAGCCTCCTCCTGCCCCACCAGCTCGAGCTTTGGATACTTAGATTTATTTTTAGAGTACCACGAGCTGCTCTTGTTGTTTTATTAGAAAAAAAAAAAAAAGAAAAAGCCCCTAGAGCCTGTAAAATACAATTCCCCGGGATAGGAGGCTAATCCTCTTATTTCTACACATTTCTGGATGATTAAATGGCTGGATTATTTAAGTAGTGATTTGTTACTCGATTGCATCATCAAGGAGATCTAAGGCATAAATATTAGCTTTGGGCTTTTGGCTCGGTGCTGCTGAAAGGGGTAGAAGGTGTTCTGCAGACAAAAGCCAGAGAAATTAAATTAAATGAGCATGTGGAGCAGCGGGTCGCGGCGAAGCCCCTAAACCCCCGTTGGCTCGCGGAGCTTTAACCTTTCCAGAGAACACGTACGGTAAGAAACACCAGCTCTGCCTAGTAAATCTTGGAGCCTGCCGTGTTCCGGAGTGAACCGACCCTCCTGCTGCCCTGGGAAACGTTTAGAAACCGTTTGGTGGCTTCTAAGCCTTGGGATTAATCTCTCCGTGCTGCGTTTGTGCAGCCTCTGCCTGCAGAGGGGAGGGCAGGGGAGCAGCCTGGGCCAGGCTCCAACACCCTCACCCCCAAACAAGTCGCTCCTCATGGAAAAGCTTTTCCTTACATTGTGAATTTTTCCTTACATTTTCAGGGCTATTGGATGGAGCGATGACAGGTGGCTGGAAATCAAGAAGGGCAGTTGGCCAGGTGCGACTTCTGCAAGGATTTGGGTTTCCGAGGTTTAGAAGAGGTGCCATTAGAATGAAATAACGGAGGGGAGAAGTTGCAATAATAGAAGTATTTTAAACACCACGCGGATATTACAATGAGCGTGAGCAGGAAGGATGTTCTGCTGCGTGTGTGGGACCAGAGCAGAGCTGGAGAGCGCGACTCCTCAGCCGCTTTAGGAAATTCACTTGAAAAATAAGACAAAGTAAATATTTACTTGAGCTTGGACTCTCCGAGTGCGTTATTGCACGGGGAATTCAGCGCTCTGCTGCGTTAATACTTTCATCTATTGTAGTAATAAACCCTCTGATAGCGGGGCTGGAGGACACCCCGCGAAACGCGGCACGTGCCCATCGCTCGCCCCCTCCACAGCGGCTTCCGACGCCTCTTCTTCAAACACGAGTTCTGCTTTTTAATGAATCCGACCTGCGATGCAAAGTAGATTCCAAATAATAAGTAATTAACTCGATCAAATTGGCATTCCCGCTTTTATAACAAAATGTCAACGCCGCCGTGACAAACAAGGCAGAGCTGCTGTTTGCAGAGCTGGGGGGGACCGACTCCGTAGGAAAATGCAGCAAAACACTGGGGACAACAAATGTTTGACACCGTTTCCTTCAAAAAACGGGTAGACGTGGTGCTTCGGGATGGGATTTAGTGGTAGATGGTTGGACTTGATGATCTTGAAGGACATTCCCAGCCTTGGTGATTCGATGAGATGATCCACGCCTTGGGCTGCGGTTTCTTGCTCAGAGGGGCCCAGGGGGTTGGAATCCGGGTATCGCAAAAGCCTTTGTGTTATTCTGGGCAAAGTTAATTTCTAATCTAAATCTCCCCTCTTCCAGTTTGAAGCTGTCACCCCTCGTCCCATCGCTACAAGCCCTTGTCAAAAGTTCCTCCCCAGCTTTCTTGTAGCCCCCTGAAGGGATCCTGGAAGGACGGGTGGTGGATTCAAGAAGATGCCGATGGGATTTGTGGCCTTTCTTTTCAATTTATAGAATCATTTAGGTTGGAAAGGGCCTTTAAGAAGGTCACTGAGTTCAGAATTCATCCCTGGGCAACAAGGAACAGGATAAATTTCAGTCTAAAGGATAATTTCTTGGGGCTGAGAAAAACCAGGGTGGGAAGAGGAGAGCAGCTCCCCACCCGCAGCGGGGCTGCTGCTCTGGGGGATGTGAAACCAGCTGGAAACGCGCTTTTGATTCAATCCCCAAATCCATCTTCGAGCTCAGATTAAAAAAAAAACAAACCGACAAACCCGCCACAAACCCCAAACCAAACCCCAGCAAACCCAACCCCAAACCCACACATTAATCTCATCGATGGAAATAATAACGTCGGGTCTATGATCTTAATCTTTTCTGTCGAGCACATCTGGAGAAGCAATTCAGGGAAAATAATATAACCGCCGGCTAAGCTGTCTAAACCCGCCGAGCGAGCGGTTTCGTTGAGCCGCAGCTCGGTGGCCCTTTTGTCACACGCCTCCTTGTAACAATATTGACTTTATAACACCTACACTTTGTTCTCTTCCTTAACAGGACAGCTGCTAAGTGCTGGTAAAACAAACATCACATGCTCCGCGGGGCTCCTACAAGGTTGGCAATCAAGCGCTCTCTAATAACCGCTTAAATACTCTCATCAAGCTTGTCCTTGCTGTTTGCTTTAGGACACGGTGTTTTTCTCTCCCCTCCGTTATTTATTCTACGCCAGCGATAGTCGGGAGCTAGAGGTCACGCAAAGTAAATGCAGGTGCTGGGGTGGGTTTTTTTTTCTCTCCCCGGGCAGGCTCTCGCCGTCGAGTTTGCCTTTCTGGGCGCGCTGATGGAGTGGATGTGGCTCTAAAAGCATCGCCTTGTTGGTTGGGTTTGTTTTGGTTTTTTTTATTTGAGGTTGGGTAATCGGCCCTGAATGCGGCTCCTTCTTCTCTCCTGGCAGGTTTTCAAAAGCGAACAGAGCGAATGAAAGGTGACAAGAGAAATAAGGGCTTGTTTAGCAGGAAGAGGAGAATCCACGCGGCGTTGTGTTCCCCCTTCGCGCAGCCTCCAAGGTCGGCAGAAACTGGAGCAGTCGCTTGTGAGAGGCTGGGGAGTGAAGCAGAAAAAAGCCCTGAGTGTCCACTGAGCCCATCCCCAGGCAGCGGCAGCTTGCCTTTGGGGGTCCCCATCTCTTCCTGGGGAAGCTGAGGGTTGATCATGGAACTAGAGAATCATGGAATCGGAGAATTAGGAAATCGCAGAAGCAGAGAAGTGTTTTGGTTGGAAAAGACCGTGAAGATCACCGAGTCCAACCGTTAACCCAGCACTGCCAGGGCACCGTTAAACCATGTTGCCTGCAGGTAGGATGAGGTGCTGTCGTCTGTCTCAGCACCGTGCATCCCCCCTGCCTCACGGGGTCTGAAAGGGTGATGGACAGAGATGCCCCCACATGGGAAAGCACTGGGAGAGGGGCTGGAGAGGAGACCGGTAGCACTTGCCCAAAGAGCTGCTGGGAACGAGCTTTTCCAAAGGCGATGGCTCTTTACAGCGTGTTGCTCTCCAGCACCAGCCCCGATGACAAGCCTAATACAGCCCATTGCATTCTTGGCTCGTTTAGCCCTGGCAAGCGCGCAGCCCGCGCGGCTCGGCTGCAGGGGCTGCCTCTCCAAACGCCCTTCCAGCCGTTCCCCCACAAAGCTGCTATTATACTCCGAGGAGGCTGCTCCAATCCGCTCGCCCTGGAGCGGCTCCATCCCGCATGGCCCAGTGAGCTGAGCCGTGTGTGCTGCTCCCAGCTGCTTCCACGCTGCAATCATAGAATTCCGAGGTCCTGGCGCGATGCTGTGACCCCCCCTCCTCAGTGCACGTGGTGGAAAGTGATGGGCTGGTGATGATGGCGCAAGTGCAGTGGGTTTGTGGAAGGGGGATTGGAGCCTGGGGGAGATCCTGCTCCAGCATGAGCCCTCCTGCTCTTCCCATGGGGTCTCTACCTCGTTCTGGGGGGGTTCTCCTCCCTGCACCTCCTTTCCTGAGTGAGCAGGGCCACCCACCACTCTGCTCTCCTGCTGCTGTCAGCAGCACAGGCCGGTTCTTTCCGGTGGGTCGCAATTTCCCATCCAGCCAAACAGTCAGTGCTGTTGTTTTTCTCAGCTCCCAGTTTCCTTCCAGCAACTGGAGCTGGCCAAGGGCACGGGTAGCCCTGGAGAAGAGGCTTTCGGGTAAGAGGGGTGGAAAAGCAGCAGCACTGATTGCCCAGCACTGCGAGGTGGTAAATCCACCCCCAAACCACTTTCCCAGCCCGAAGGATGGAGCGGCTGCTCTGGAGGTGCCCCAAACCCCATTTCTCAGAGCCCACATGGGTCCCTGGGGAGCATCCATCTCTCCGCACCCGTACCTCAGTTGGGAGACCAAATCCCTACTCAAACATCTCAGAATAATCTCTCACTTGGCTTTAATTTGACAAAATCTTCTTGCATCTTATAGAGAAGCCGCCACCTTCAGGGGGACGAATCACAGGGGTCCCAACCCCTCTCCTACCAGCCGGGACACATCCTGCCCAGTGTGAAAACCACTCCACGCGATCGATACTGAGGCCTGGATGAGGACAAGGTGTTTAAATCACCGGAGAGACCCATTTAAATGGGAAATCAGTAAGTGAAGCGCAAGGGATTGATTTGAAATAATTTTTACGGCCGGGGACTTCAAGGTGTTGTCGATATTTCCGCATAAATAATGAGAAACGCGCAGAGGGGGCAGACGTGAGCGGCAAAACTAGCTCAGACCTCGGGGCTGGTGGGGTTGGGAGGTGTGGGGAGCCCTGCAAATCACACTGCTGGCAGGTGAAGCCGCTGACACACCGTTTATTTTCCCCGGCTGACAGCATCAGCCCCGTCCTCGCTGGCACTACCAGCAGCAAGGCGCTTATTAAAGCGGCGCTGATTTAAAAGGGGAAAAAAGAAAAAAAAAGAAAAGAAGAGGTTATGATAGGAAATGATGAGCTGGGCAGATTTTATAGCCCATCCCCCAGTGGTGTCTGTTGATTTGTAGCAGCGGCGGCAGACACAGCTCTTCCTCTGGCTGCGGAAAGCTGATGGACGGTGTCTTGGGGGCATGGGGGATGTGGTCCTGCCAGCTGGTGGGCACCGGCCGAGCCCCAGGGCACGGGGCTGGTGTCAGACAGAGCTATGGATGTCATCTCTCTGGACTTCTGGAGAGACTTTGACACAATTCCCCCTCCAGGACATCCTTCTCTCTAAATTGGTGACATGGATTTGATGGGTGGGTAAGGAAATGGTTGGATGTCTGCATCCAGAGAGTGGTGGTTAATGGCTCCATGTCCAGGCGGAGACTGGCGACAAGTAGAGTCCCGTACCTGGGACCAGTCTTTAATATCTTCAATCAGTGACATAGACGGTGGGATCAAGGAACCCTCAGCAAATCTGCAGGTCCCACCAAGCTGAGCGGTGTGGCTGACTCATCTGAGGGACAGGATTCATCCAGAGGGACCTAGACAGGCTGGAGAAGAGGGTCTATGTGAACCTCAAGAGCTTCAACAAAGCCAAGGGCAAGGTCCTGCATCTGGATCGTCAGGGCCTGTTGGGACAGGACAAGGGGGGATGGGGTGACACTGCAAGAGGGAGATTGAGAGTGGAGAGAAGGGAGAACTTGTTGGTGCTGAGGGTGGGGAGAGCCTGGCCCAGGTTGCCCCGAGAGGTGGTGGCTGCCCCATCCCTGTCCCCATTGCAGGGGAGGTTGTTGGGGACTCTGAGCAACCTGCTCTAGTTGCAGATGGCCCTGCTCCCTGCAGGGACAGGGTTGGACTAGACGAGCTTTCGAAGGTCCCTTCCCACTCAAAGCTTTCCATGATTTTATGCTAAGACAGCACCGTGTGTCCCTGGGCAGTTGGGATGATCACTCATCCCAGTGTTTTCTTTTC
>WEIS01079592.1:5441-19622 GCA_013389965.1 Todus mexicanus
TTTTTTTTTTTTTGTAAAGAAAGATGTACTTTCTTTCTAAAAAAATAAGTATTTAATACCATGTGAAAAGATGAATTGCAAATGATCTTGATTGGCTTTAACACTTTGTGGTCATGGCTCTGCTAGGAGATAAAAGCTGCATGGTTAAAGGACAAAATAAGATGCACGGAGTTGGCAGCAATGTGAAATAAAGGAGATCCTACAGTTCAGACAAGCTGCTACTTATTGTGGGAGAAGAAAGGGCTTTGGTTCACAAATGCTCTGCTCGTGACCATGAAATGCTGTGCACGTTGTCACACACCTTCTGGCTGCACGTTTCCTTTGAGTGTGCTTCCTCTGCGTGAAATGATGCTCAGGCTCTGTGGTGGCCCTCCTGGACCACCTCTAAGCAGCTGAAGGGCTTTTCCAAGCTGGGGCTATTACCCGTGGGCAATGGCAAAGCTCTGCTGCTGCTGGGATGTTGAACGGGGGGAGTTGGTGATGGTGGAGACACAGTTGCCCTGGGGCTCAGCTGGGATTGCCGTCCTCCACTGCCCAACAATTCTGTCTTGTTCCTCAGTTATGGAGCACTTGTTCTGTCGTTCTGGGCTATAGGAATATTTTGGAACATGACTTTTAGACACTTCCCTGATAGACAAAGTGATAACTGTTTCCCAGATCATTAAATTATGCCCTTTTAGACAGCTGGCAGAAGGTAGACTGGTGCTGTACCTCTCCAGGAAGTGTCGTGATGGTGCCTCCTCTGTCTGTGGCTTAGTGTGAAATGGCCAGGATGACAATGCCAGCTTGCTTCTTAGAAGGCGGAGAGAAAGTTTCATTTTGTCTTAATTTTAGGAGCAGGAAACAACCTGAACTTTCGTTGAACTTTGTCATCTGCAGTTTGCCCTCTTACTAATACCTCCTTCTCAATACCGTATCTCACTGTCAAAAGAAGCTTGAAGATGTGTTTTTCTCCTTTCCTGATCACAATAGGCCATACTAAACCTCGTATGCATGCAGGCCTGTACACGTTGGTGTATGTGCAAGTTCTGAGACTTCCTCAACTGTCAGATTTAGCAGTGCGAGCTTTAGATCACCAGAAAATAATAAAAATAACCCCTCCTAGTTCAGCAAGAGGTTTTTAAAACCTGGGTTTTTTTTAAAAAAAAAAAGTCCTTGAATGTAATTCTTCAGCTTGCTGGGGTTTATTATTATTGTTATTATTTATTTGTTTGTGTTAATTTAGAAGCTTTCAGGTAATTTTTCAGTCTGTCAGTTCAGCCATTCGTTGTAATGCAGCTGTTTTCTCCAGCTGCCCCAAACGCAGGGCTGCAGAGCCTTGGGTGTTTTCGCCTCCTCATTCTTGCTCTGTGTTGGCTTTGTAATGGATTGTAAAGGCAAACACGAAACTTCCCAGCCTTTGCAAGAATTAAACACACTGAACTGATCTGTAGAAGCTGACGTAAACAAATGCATAGCTGTACATGGTGGTACATGGGGAGGTGGGTTTGTGCCCGTTACATGTAACTTGCCCACACACATTGATGGGCAGATCTCTGTTTTGAGGTGTTTTTAAGGTTCTTGCTTCCTCCCAAAGACCTAAACATGCTTCTGTGAATACCAGTCTTTAAAACATGTTTCAAAGTGAGGCTTCAAAAGTAACAATTCATTT
Source organism: Todus mexicanus (assembly GCA_013389965.1). NCBI lineage: Eukaryota > Metazoa > Chordata > Aves > Coraciiformes > Todidae > Todus > Todus mexicanus. The sequence continues at coordinate 7,093 of WEIS01079592.1, forward strand.
CTGGCAATTCTGGTCACATATTTCTTCGTTTAGAGAAAGGAAACCTTTCTAAAGAAGGTCTGAGGATCATCAAGGTCTGAGCAAGTGAGGTCTTGTCAAACTTTTACAAACATGTTCTTAGAATTGAATAGCTTGTTTAGTGTTGAGAACCATTATTTCCTTATCTCTGCTTGTTCCTTTCTTTCTTTATGAAGATACTGCTTTCCTGTGTCCTCTTAAATTCCTCATCCTGTTAGGAGAGGGGTAAAGAAAAGAGAGAAATATTGTACTGAAAGGCACAGACGTACTGTCAGTGTGGTTTCCTATTAACTTTCTGCTGATTCCTGCTTACTTATCGTGTGCTTTAATGTTCTGTTACACTTTCCAGCAGCCCTGTGTCTCTAGTGCTTTGTCTCTGAAGCACTAAAACCTAACTGTTATCTGCTTTGCTGTTCTTGTCTTCATCATGTAAAATAGCCTCCTTAGGATCACAAGAACAACGGGACCAGTTATTTTAATCAAATTATGTTTTTCACAATCTGGAAAGGTTGCAGTATCAGCCTCTGCTCTGACCCCTAAAACAAAATCACTTCCATTCACATTATTATCTTCAGCGTGTGGGAAACAGCCGGAGTCTGAATATTCTTTTCATCCTCCCTCCGTATTTTTTTTTCTTTTTTTATCCTTGCTGGGTTCCTGTTGAAAATGCATCTAACCTATAAACGAACAGCCTCCTCTGTGTTCATTCCCCAGCATTCTCCAAATATTCACATTCTTAAAATGCCATCTTCTTCCTTATTTTCTCAATTCTTTATTTGTTTACTCTCAAAAGCTTCTTTGTAGCTGCCTACACTGAACTGGAAAAAAAAATAGTCTAGTCTTCCTTTATTTAAATGTACAGTGGATTGTTAATGTCTTTGTTACCAGATACTAGCGAGCTTTATTGAGGACAAATCCATATGCTAGTGAAATTGTACAACATCAATGTTCCCAAATGTATGCAGTGTTCTTCATATTAATTGGATTCCATGGAACATATTCCCATCGCAATGCTCACGGGTTTTAAAGATATAACTCCCATTAATGTTAATGGGAATCACATGCTTAAATCCCGGCACTTCCAGGTAGGAATAGCATTGCTTTAAATGAAACCAATGTCCACCTTACTGTGAGCTATTACATGTAATGATTCTGATTTTCGCCTATGGATGGGAAGGGAACAAGTGCTGCCAAATCACCTCTTTAAAACAGTTGGCCTTGTTAACACTGCTGGACGAAAAAAAACCCCTGTGCTCGGCTGTCTAAATAACTTCTTGCTGGAAACTTTGTGTCTTGGTAAAAAGTAAATTATACCTGTTCAACAGTGAGCCTTAAAATAATGGAAATGAACGTGAAACATTCTCTTCAGCAGAAGGAAAGGATCATCCTGTTTCTTGGTAGCACAAATCATGTTTTTGTGAATTTGAAGATATATAGAGAGATAATCAAGACATCCATCCCACTAGCTTCTCAGCATGGGCTATTTAATTGTGTTTTTCCTAAACTAAACTAATAGTTTTGGTGGCAATTTTGTTTCCAGGTATTATTTTCCAATAGTTAATGATACAGTTCTTCCCAGTGCTACAAATGCAGCCAGCATGGCGTAATAGAACTTAGAGCAATTCTCGAAATGAGCTAGAGCATCTACTATGGACCATAAATAGTTAACTAGAGAAGTTTTGGATTACTTGACATCAGTCTTCTTGAATTTGTTAGTTAACATCTGGATGTTTATCAGTTAACCAGTCACTTGTAGACTGGGCATAAAGGGAATGAGTAACAAATGCTTCAGAGATACAGTGCAAGTAGGTGAACTTGTGTTTTAGGTGAACATCTTTGTATCTTCCTGGAGTCTGCGTGAGCATAGTGTTCATACCAGGATTGTTTCCTGTGTGACTTGTGCCAATGAGGAGCTGTGCCTTTGAAATCCTACTATGGAGTAGGGAGACCACATTTCTGACGTCTCATAGATTCCCAAGGAGCCTGATTTTGTAGTCTCAAGAGTAGGATTAATTTTTGTGTGCAACAGGATGCAGTGGCCTGAGAAGGAGGAACCATTCACATAGCAAGAGCAGATGTGACTGCTAATGAAAATTGCAGCCTGTTTCTCTGTTTCTCACTTGATCCTGTAGGAAAATACTACTCTAATGTTATGTAGTCATAGAATAGGTCTTATATTCCTAAAACAACCAGGCCTCAAACAGAATGGACAGAAAGGGGATAATCCTGTAATATAATTGGATATGGCAGTAGGCTAGACTGTTTGATTCTACTGGAAAAATCATTGTTTGGTTTACATGGCATACGTCTTGGAGAGGGTGAGGAGCAGAGCACAAAATGCATCTGGTCTTCTCATAAAGTTCCTAGCTGTTTATCTCAGAAGAAATGCCCAACTTCCTAGCTCTTTCTTCTTCAGACAAACGTACAGGGGAAAAATGTTTTATCTAATACGACCATGAGCTGGAATTGTTATGTGAGCAGCGTAAGGAAGCAAGCCTTTAATCCCTAGAAGTATTTTAACTGATTGTCCAGATTTGAGTTTCTGTTGGCCAGTAGTGGACTTTTTCCAGCTACTTAATTCTCCAACATCATGTTTTTCAGTCCATTCCTCTGGTGCTGACAGTCGCTGTTCCTCAGAACAAGGCCATGCAGACAAGCAGTAGATCTGCTGGTTTGTACAATCATATGTACAAAGAAGCATTCAGAGGTTGGGAGATGGCTATCGCTGCTCACATGTCAGCATCTAGCTCATCTAGTTATCAACAAACTATTGCTCAAATAAAGCCTTCCTGCTTATTCAGTTCTTCACTTCTTAGACTAATTTGCAGGCTTTCTGTCTGCAACGTCATCTTTCTTATGCTAGCTTCCCTACAATCTACTGGTTATGTTTCAAAACAGCCACCTCTGTTGCCCAAGTATCTGACAAACTAATTTAACTTCATGCTCAAGATTTGTGGAAACAGGACGTATTATGTAGTCTTTGCCTTTCCCCTCCTGTTCCTTCTGTACCATCAGGCTTTTCACTTACTTCTGCTTCTACCACTTCCATGCTTTTTTTTTTCTCCACCATTATTTTCATGATGTTTCTGCATCTTATCACTGATTGATTTGTATGCATGAGCCATGACAAAAATCGAACGCCTCATCTCCCTAACCAACCACCTCTGCTTTCTATCCTGTCTCCCAGTCCTGCCATATGAATGTCATTCTTGATTCATCTCTTTCCTTCATCACACAAGTGGCCAGAATTCCTGCTGAAACACGTTGACTCATGATCAAGTTGGTAAATAGAGGGTTCACTGGTACTTTCCATTAAGTTGGGCTGTTCCAAGATTGAGAACAATCCTTCTTCAGCATCTTTGTCCATCAGATAGTGTATCTAGCTAATGTTAAACTGGGAGGAGATTAATTGAGGTGGTTTTAATGATTTGCCCAGGAGCCAGGAAGGAAACTGCCCAGAGCCAGATTGGCTGGAACAAGTGTGCCTTTGTAGTCCTGCCAGATACAGAAACTCTTCCCTCTGAGCATCCTTATGCAGACTACAAGCAAAGCCATCAGGAAGAGCAGGGGTGGGCTCGTGATTGCCCAGTATCAGTGATGACTTCACAGGTACAGTTCTCAGCAGTGGAGTTAGTTCTTCTGGGTATTTTAAGGCAGTATGTCAGTCTAATTTTTTAGCTGTGTATATGATTGGAATCTGAAATGAGAGATGTGAACATTGAGTGGCCTTCAGTGAACAAAACCTGGACAAAAAAACTGTGTTCTTGGCCAAAGCTTGCTACAGGATTTTATTCTTCTTCTGATTGTCACTAACACCACTGTCCTAGTTTAAGTAGTATAGAAAATCTATTTCCAACTTAGTGGAAGTAAGTACAGTTAGAGCAATGAATCTTCTCAGTCAAAAACAGAGGAGTGGGTGTATTACAAAAGCTTTGTAAAATAAAAAGTTTTCTTGGCTAAGATGGGCTGGACAACACGTCCTGTGGATTTGGCATCACCATTTACTGCAAAGTGACATTTTCTTTTTCTGATTTATTCAAGGTAGACAGCTCAGTGCAAGACACTTGAAATCACATCAGCCACTCTGGCTGGCCTAAATTCTCCTGTACAAGGTCATGGTTGGATTTACACAAGCATAGTAGAAAGCAGAATCCACCCTGCTGGTGTTTAAATCTCTGCTGGGTCCTGCTGACTCCTATGCACTTCCCAGCTCCAATGGGAGGCCCAAGGCCTCTTGGTCTTGGTGCTCTGAGACAACAGAGCATGAGATGTGCTCTGAGGAGTGTCACTGGAGCACGGAAGGAGACTGGGCTGCAGGTGATGCAGAGGATTTGTTGGGAGAGGGAATGGGTAAACATCACAGTGCCATCATTGATGGCTGGAGACATATAGAGGAAAGAGCAGATGTATGTCTTTCTCTTGGCCTACTGTTCACTCTGTTCTCCTTACTAAGCTTGTCCTCATTTGATTCCCCTTTTACAAATGCAAAAGTAACACAAATATGAAATTACATGGGAAAGCAATGAAACACCTGCCTAAGATGTTTGGCTCTGAACATCCCTTTGTACAAGGTTAAAACAAATTTTAACATGACAGTGGCCTAAGGCTGGGGATTGATGATCTTGATGTACTTGGCATTACTCTTTAATACTTCCATTGGACTTTCACAATTCCTCAGCTGATATTGCTGGAAAACCTTTTTGTAGACAAACGTTGCCCTATATATGGAAGGATGCTTCCTCTTTATTCCTTCTAATCTGCCATTGTCTAGGTGCTTTCCACTGTATTACAGCTCCCATTGCCAGGCATTATACTTGTGAAAACTGCTTGCTTCTTTAAAAAGGAAAAAAAAAGTGAGAAAGAAAGGGGAGGGGGGAGGAGGAAAGGACTTGAGCCTATGGTGAACTTAATTAACACTGTTAGAGGGACAGCAATAAAGTACTTAACAGAGCTATAGTAAACCTTGCAAGACGCAAACAATTCAAAATATTATTGACGTATTCAATTATTTGCAGTTGTGGGGCTTTGGTTTTCTCTGACGACTCCTGAAAATAATAAAGCACTTAAAAGTTCCACTTTCACTTGGCTGACCCAGCGCTCTCGCAGCAGCACAGTGTGTTACCCCAGGAGGGAGCTGAGCCGGAGCCAGCGCAGGGCGAGGAGCGCTGAGAAAGCAGTACAGGCAGTCCCGCAGGAGGGGAGCAGCTCACATTCATCTCTAGGGGCTCTTCCTGCCTAGCCTGTATTATTTATTTTACTATTATTAGCATTTCTGAAACACCAATCACTATGGTAACTGGGTGCCCGTAATAACTTTGCATTTATGTGATTCTTTTCACCAACAGTTTTTCTGTACTTTGCAGTTACTAATTGCTCTCACCCTGCACACAGGGCCCGCTGCGCTCTCTAGGTCAGCAAACCTGAGGACTCCTTACAGAGATAGGAAGACTGAGGTGCAGAGGGTTTAAGGGCTGAGTCTTTACAGGTCTCCTCACTCCTAGACCTGCCTCTCCGCAATGAACCTCCATTTCAGCTCCTCTCTCCAGCTTCCTAGAGGCACATTGCAATAGGGACTTAAACCAACAAACCCTGTAGGCTTCATCGTTCTCTTTGAATTCTACCCATCATTTCTTTTTCTGCTTGCTGAGCCTTTGAGACCTGGAGCTGGGGAAAGCTTTGGCTGAATGATCTTGATGCAAACATTTCTCACAGCTCTTTGTGAGTGTCTTTTGCATCCAGCCTTGCATAGATAGACATAGTGAGCATCATGACTGCCTGGCAAGTGTTAAGGAAGGACTACGGGAGGACCTCATCAGTCGTGCAGCTCAGCTGTGCCCCCTGTCAGCTTCAGAGATGCAGCCAGGCTTGCCTACGTGGTGTTCAGCATCAGAGATGATCGCTGAGGGATGACTGCTATAATAAACGTGAGCCTGCTGGCAGGTTAGCTGGGTACACCTTGGAGGAGAAATGCCGAGTACAGCAAGATCGCACGGCAGCAATTTCCTCCCTGCACTTTGCTTCAGTTTTCAGCAGCCGTCAGGACTCTGTGGTTGCAGTCACCCACTGCCTCAATAGTGTCAGTTTTAATCCTTTTAATGTTTCTCTTTTTAAGATCATCTTAGCTCGGGGGCCACATGGAGGCTGAATAGCAGGAAGCCTGTAAGCTCTGGGCTTGTGGAGGAGAAAGGCACAGTCTGCAGCAGTGCCGCGATGCACATCACTGGAAGAATTATGGTTGATTTTCACATGTATCTATAACATCTGTGTGGCTAATAAAATTGACGGAGTTTGTCATAATCAGCCTGTACTCTCCAGTGAGAGAATTATGTCTGAGCATTTGGAAATCTCATGCACAGGCAGTTACTGAGGGAATATGCTGTGAAGATTAAGTTGTTTCCACATGGCAATGGATGCCCAGGCTGAAATGCAATGCTTACTTCTGTGCTGGAGCAGGGGGTCTCAGCAGGAGTGGATTGTTAGATGGGACACAGGTATTAGCTAAAAAAACATACATTTGTGTGGGCACCTGCTGTCAGAAGGGTGTGCTTACATGCACGCGTTGCACTAGGATAGCATATTTCCAACAGAACCAAAACTGGTCCCAGAAATGTTGCATCGAACAGCCCAGTGTCCTCCAGTCCAGGTGGCAAAGGGAAAGCCCCTCTGAAAAACAACCTAAAATACACTGCTCTGATTTCCTACCCACCTTTTCCCTGCCTGGTGTTGCCTGCACCCTGAGGAGGACTCTTGGGAAGGCATAAGCCGTTGCAGCTCTGCTGGACTGGCTTTTTCAAGGGATGTTGTGCCTGCCTGATGCTGGGCTGCCTGGTTACTTCCACCTGCTACCTTGGTGCTTTCCGAAGTCTAACACCCAAAAATCACAGGGGGTGGAATGAACCAAACCTCAGAGCTGTTCATTCTCCAAGGGCTGAAATGTGAGAAATCAGTGCATTTTGTAAAGTTACAGCTTTGTGGAAAATCATATAATAACAATTTATAATAATGTTACTTTGTGTGCTACCCAGTGGTTTTTGTTTGTTTTGTGGGGTTTTTTCTTCTGTTGTGATAAAGTTGGTAAAATCCATGTTCTGTTGCTGAATCAAATGTAATCAGCTGATGGCTGTCAGGTTCCTCAGGAAAAAATGGACAAATAGTACTGCTATGACAAATTCTGATCACATTCGTTTTATAAGCAGAGATAGTTGAAGTTTCATATGTGATGGATTGAAAAAGAGTACTCAAGAGGGATTCATACATTCTGTATTTATTTACTGCATTTTGTTGGCGGTGGGCTTAAACAAAATCGGTTTTGCATCAGAAATGTAATCTGAATGCCTGTGAGCACAGGAAGGCAGATGAACACAAGTCATTTGGCCATCCAGTTCCTTTACATGTGCATGTAAACAATTCTTTTTGAAGTATTAGGATCGGCAGCATTTAATGGTTTGTTAAAAATACAGACTGATTTTTCAAAACGAAGATTTGATTTGCTGTAAGTCTGGAAAATGTGTATTCCGACTGTGCCGGTTCTGTACATCCCACCGCTTCATAGCCCCGTCTCTTGGAGCAGCATCTGATACTGCTCATTTCAGTTCCAAAAGCATCCAAACCAAGTGAACTTCTTCTGTAACTGGGAAGGATATAGCCATTCCTGCTCCACCTTTTGAGAGAGTTTTGGAGCTTGACTCAAACCCCACAGATTTCTGAGGGTTTCAGATCAAACCCACATTGCCCTAAGCAAGCACTGAACTGCCATTTAGAAGTGAGTTCAAGTCTTTTATTGTTTTAGATCCAATGATAATAAAGACAAATGCATTGGATTAATAATGCTCCTACCTTGAAATTTAATTTAAAATCCCTTGTAATGTAATCACATTTGGGTGTGCCATTATCCAGATGGAGAGAAATTTGTTTTGTTGAGAAATTACTTTAGCATAAGAATGACTTGAGTTTATTAACAGGGAAAAAACCATGACTCCCCTCCCCAACCACTCCCCATGCATTCCAAAAATAAGAAACTCATTTCAACATGGACATTACTGGTTAAAAAATAATTACACATAATGAAATGTCATATTTCACACATACTCCCTGCAAACCACGCTTCTTAGTCTTCCCCAAAACACTGCAGGGTGTAACCAGCTCTTTCTTCCTCCTTCATGAAACGAATATTTCACAATGGAATTGTGCGATGACAAAAGAAAAAAAAAATGATGCTGGAAAAGCATCACTACCCCGAGAGACATAAGGAATTGCCACAGGCCACTGCATATAATCCCACACAATATTAAGAAGTCATTGTATCTCTTTCCAAGCCTTCATTCTTCTTTTGTGACCTACAGCCTCAGTGAGAGTTTGTACAGAAATAGAGCACCATGGAACAGCAAATTTGGGAACCGTGTCATTCGACAAAAAAATGTTTGGCTTGGAATGGTATTTTTTTTTTAATGTATCTTTCAGCCGCTGTCATTAAAATTGTTAAATAGCATTAGAAACGTGTTTTGTCAATTACCTTGGGGACAAGTCTAAAATATTGGACTGTTAAATGTGTGCCACAAAAAATAAAACTGCACAGTGTAAATGCTGCACGGAGAACTTTCTGAGGTGGGCGTCTGCAGGGCTGGCTACGCGTCAGCACACCTCAGCCTCCTCATGGGGGGTTTCCGCTGCAAGGACAGCTCTAATTAGTTGTGATTAGATACTCACAGATCAGGGAAGTGCTTTCCATAAATGTTAGTATTTAAAAGCAGATTTCTACAAAGGTTCTGGCGCTGACAGTTCACTCCAGGAGCATTTGGAAAGCGCGGATGCAATACCCACGTGTGCACAGTGTGCGCAACCCATGCTGTGCGCTGAGGCCTCTGGATCAGCCAAGTTTGGGGTTATTTCTTCAAGCAGGGCTTTGGTGGGACTGATGCTTATATATTTAGTGTGTAAAGGAACATGTACATCGTTCTGCGTAAAACCCAATTGCACAAATTAATTTTGTGCCCGAGAACAAGAATATTCAGCATATACATTAATGCTAACTCATTTCTAATTATGTATTTCCTAATGTGGGCCATGCTGTGTGTCTCTGGAGGACAGGTATTGTAGTTCTGTGGGCTTAGAATGCATAAAATTATTCCTACAATATTCCTTTATAAATAAATACATAGAGATAAGCCTGTGATATTGTTAAGAAAAGAGACTGCTAGAGATTATCTATGATTGTCATGACTGCAGTAGGCTGGGATGATGGTGCTGAGTTACAGTTCCTGTGGCAAGGTTTTTGCAGATTCCAGGGATTTTTGAGGATAGCAAGAGGGAAACCAAAGATATTTCAGTTTTATTCACTCCTTAAAGCTCCACCCTCAACTAAAATAGGTAGCAATGTTGAAAGAAGTGCAAGGAACAAAGCAGGCAGGTGAGGAGCTGATTGGAAACCACAGGAAAAAAAAATAAAGACAGGGAAGGAAATTTGGCAAAGTGATTTAATTCTTCTCCTTGAAGGAAACATTTATGTGAGGGGGAAGAATGCTCATTTAAGTAAAGACATTTTTGAAAATCCATTTGTTTTAATACCCCAACCTCCTCCTGCCTGTAGTAACGGTACACAATGGTAGCACCTATTCACTTCAGTAACATTTTGTTTAAAAGAAGTATTTTGTAAACTTGCAGTCTGCTTTTTATGGCTGTGCTTTGCTGCATGTCTGGGAGAGGTTATACAGTCACCCATAACCCACTCCATCCTCAAACCCAGGCATGCTTTAGAGTCAGAGCTTTGAAAACCAGCTAAATTTACACCCAGCTTGCTCTGGAAATAAATCTGCTCATTTAGATGAGGTCTCATTTGAAACGGCTTAGCCCAATAATTAATCATTTCATTCTCTTTATGTATTTGTGGGTATTTGAAAGAAGTTTGATTAGTTACCAGTGATTACACTTCCCAACACCCTGCAAAGGAAATAATAAAATAAAACCCGTCAGGCTTTTGGAAAGGATTGCTGGGGCTGAATTTGGGCTGAATTTAATAGAGAGTTACTAACTGGCAATTATTTGTCTGTCTTTAACAGGAACTCCATAATGAAAGAGGTTATCAGCCAGGAGTTATACTGAGCTTGTTTTTAAACCCTGTGATGGGAAGACACTATGTTATGAACAAAGCAGCAATGACTTTCAAGTTCATCCCGAGGTAGAGACAGCATGAGGGGAGCAGTGGAGCTGTTTCAGATTGCATTACCACAGGTACCCACTGACCCACCCCCTGCCCAACCCCTCAGAATGCTCAGCCTCCTCCTGCCTCATCATTTAGGATAGCTCAATAAATGCAAGAAAAAAGACAAGCTGCCAGTTGATGATCTGGTGTTTCTAAAGGCACTAAATTATTTTAAGGAGTCCTGAGATTCAGGTCTTAAGTTTACCTAGCCCAAAGGGGTTTTTAGCTTGTCAGGAGTTGCAGAGGGGAAAAGATTGTGTCAGTCTGAGGAGATACTACACATCTAATACTGCCCATCATTTCTTATCCATATTGTGGCTGCAGTGGATGAATGTCAGAGTTCAACATACCCATGCTGTTTAACCCAGTGCTATTATCACAATAACCTTAACCAGCTAGGCAGTTCATAGAGCAGGCACTAAACAGAGCATAAGATGAATTTAATGGATTACTAGGGAGTATGTTATTGCAAGGAGAAGCACCTGTGGAGCAACATATTTACCTCAGTTCCACTGAATGAGCATGTTGAAAGTGAATTGGCACAGCCTTCTGCTGTATGAAAGGAAGTATTTTGTCATTCTTCATGCTTTCATTAAGAGGATTTAAGGCAGAGGATGCTGAAATGGTTCTGTGTTGGCACCAAAAAATAAAAAATAAAAAATCACAGATTAATAGTGAAGCTTGAAAATAGTAAAGCATCTGATTTTTGCTTTTTCATCAACAAGCCTAATAAACCAGGATGAAACTATTAACATACAAATAGACAACCTTCTGATTAAAACAGCAGCAGCCAGCCCAGCCTGAAAAAGACCTCTTCATGTAGAAAGCAATTATGATGGTGAATGTTGTCTGATTCGCTTCCATTTGCAACAAACTCAGAAAATCAAAACGTAACCAATCATAGTTTTGTAGAAAACACTGCTATTACGTAAAAACTAAGATGCTCTTGATTTTTATGATCATGATTGGCATTTTAGAAGTCCCCAGATCTACTACAAGGTTTTACTCCGTTGAATTTCTATGGTAGACATATATATCATAAGGAAAAGTAAGTCCTCGGGATAAATTCTTGTGGGAAACCTCTCCAGAGTAAAGGCAAAATTTATCCTAAATTATGCTACTGTTCTATACTTACTTTTCTTTCCTACATTTCCTGCAAGATGATCATCTGTGGGAAGAATATACTTATTGAGTTAACTATCACTTGACAATCTACCTCCTGATGATGGTAGTCTAGTGCAAAGATTTTTCCTGGTTTTAGAGTCAAACCGTGACAACTGATATCACTAAGATATTTCAGCTTTTGTGTAAAAGAAATTTTATTTTGTCATGAAATGAATCCCTGGCACAGGAGAATTTTCCCTCGTGACAAAGCAAACCCAGTTTCCTGTTTACGTGGACCAAGTGTTCCTTGCACTTAAATGTTTCTTGCAAGTCTTAATGTGGTAACTCCAAAACGTTCACGCATTTTGGTATCTGTACCGATTTCAGTATTGAGGCAAGTATGCAGTTAACATTTCAGTGAGCTCACCATACAGTTTTCTTCTCATTTTGTAAAACTTACATCTTGCTAGAAAGGAATATTTAAAATAAAACTGGTAACTTACCACTTATTTAGGTGGTCCAAAACCTGATCATCATATATTATGAAAGAATTCAGGGTTGGAGCATGGTGGAACATGATTTCTGCGTCACACCGGGTTAAAAACCTAATTAGGCAGCTAAACTAGCCTCCAAATGTTCAGACGCTCTTTTGCGCTCCAAAACAGTTGCATCAGCTATCAATCAAGTGGACAAATGATGTAGACAGGCAGCCAAGGGTTTTCATTTGTGAGTAATATTAATTGTGGGTGTAAAATGAAAGATACAATGTGATGAAGGTACCACTCAGTACTTGGATGAAACACTTTCTCAAGTTAACTCCAAATAGGGAGTTACAAACAGGGCACTTCCATAAGCAAGTAAAATTACAGTTCTGCAGTGGCTATTGTACGTTCTTGAAAAAAAATATGTAGAAGTACCCATTGATTATAGTTCTTCTTGATTTTGGTGTTCAGGCACTGTATTCTGGCCCACTGTTCATTAGTCTGGGGTAACTGGGCTGGCAGAGCAGCATTCAGACCTCAGTTCAATATGCAAGGCAAATAAATTATCCAATTATCTGATACAGTCACAGAGTAGCATCATATGGAAATAAATGGTGCCAAATCAAGGTCACATGTTTTTAAGAGGATTATGAACTTAAGTGATATGCAGCTAAATGTCATCTTTTTTCAAAGAATTGAGGAATTTGAAAAAAAATCCTTTTGAAGAT
>WEIS01079600.1:0-11846 GCA_013389965.1 Todus mexicanus
GCTAAGAACATTTTCCACTTCCAATGTCATGCAATCCTCCAGGACCTGCCCTCTCCCAGAATATTTGTCGTATGTACGATAACTGCCTTCCCGAGCAAGGCAACCGTTGCCCTCACACAATACCTCACAATAACATGATGAAGCATCTCCCCAGGTAAAGTTGAAATGATCAGAAGTAGAAGCTCTCTTGTGCTGCTCAGGCAAATGGTGCAGCTCTAACACAACTGAACATCAACATTTTGGGGCCACTGGAAATCAAGCTCCAGACACACGGAGAAAGTACATCTGAGAGGTCATGAAATAGAAGTTTGATATACTACCGTCAGCAGGTAAATAGTACCGATGAATTTAAATCATGTTTAGATTAAAGAAGACTGAGCATAAAAAATATTTTCATTTGAGCTTTACAGTACAATTAAGAACAGTTTAAGCTTTCAATTCTGGTGGCTCTCACTCAGGTCTGTGGTTAACCAAGTGCTGAAGATATATTCCTATTAACTTCTACTGGGAATGCCATCTCTGTTTAGATGTAGAATTATACCTTCCTCTAAACAGCCCCCTTATCTTACAATCTGCAAATTGCAGGGTCTCCCACAGAAGGAAATCTTTTATTAAGCATTTTATTTTTCTTTGCTGCAGGCAGGCAGACTAAATAAACTCCAGCTTAGACTTTGCACGGTGTCTCTACGTTGGCCATATCCAAGAAACACAGACAATGCTGGTTTGCAAGAATGAAAGAATTTTAATAAAAACAAGCCATTCAAACCCCTTGTCAACTCCTTCTGCTGGATTGTTATAAAGAATTTATTTCATTACTATAAGTGCTGTTGACTTAGTGTTAGTTTCAGCACTTGAATTCTTGGATAGCCTGAATAAAATCCTGTTTTCCAAGATAAATATATTATGCAAAGTATGACCTTCATTCTTTTGCTGATATGTCTGCTGACTCCAACTGCTTCCTCCTTCAGAGGGGCTTTCTGAGTTCTGATGGGGAGAAGCTTTATTTTGGTTTAACTTGATTAAAAGCACTGCAAACAAGGGAGACCATGCGAAAAAATAAAAATAGAAAAGCTGGAGCCCATTTCTGTTGAAGTCAGAGACAGCGAAATGTCAGCTCTGATGGAATGGAAGCGGTGAACTGCTTCCATCTATGCAAATGGACATCCGTGTCTCTGAACGGCAAAGGTTTTCTCCTCTCATGGGGAAAATCCCTCTGCAATAATCAGGCTTCATTCTGCTAATCCCCTCAAAACGGAGCAACGATGACCTGCCAGGGAGGTGATGATTTTGAGGGGATTATCCTTTCTGCTGAATTAACAGAGGGCAAGGGCAAGAGAAGAGGCAAAACTGCTGCTTCTGTATGCAAGAAATGAGAGAAAGAACCCAGCCTTCCGATTCTGCCCTTGGTGGGCTCAAAGATAACGTTGTGTTGGGTGTCTTCACATCCCTGGAACTGCCTTTCACAACTGGAGTCATTGAATATGGACATTTTAGGGCCATAAAGATCTGTGGTCTGCCCCATGTGATATCACGTAAGGCCAGGAAATGACAGCGGTTGTCTTACCGCTTCTCTAAGGACCGAACTATGCCTTATATCCAAGAGCGCTCTTGGATTTTTCTTAGCAAAAAATACCCTTGCCTGTCACAAACCACTGCCTGCTCCTGATTAGTTTGCAATTTCTTTCATCACGGCAACCCAGCCGTCTTCTGCTAAGCAATCCGGTGGCAGCTTCTGTCATCACACACAGCCTGTTGCAGGTTCAAGCAAACTCCAAGAGGTTTGGTTTCTTCTAATGAGCCGAAAGCTCAGCGAAGCTCTAACTTGATCTTACGGCTAAATAAAAGAAGATGGCAAGGGGGAGGAGGAAAAGAAGGAAAGAATTAGGAGTGCTTCTCAGTGTGCTGCGTTTAGGAGGAACTCGCGTCCCAGAATTTCTTAGAATTTCCACCAGTGACCACTTTTGATCCTATCTGTTAAGGTCAAGCAGCTGAAACATGTGACTTCAGATGACTTGCCCAAACCCATGTGCGGAGATCCAGGGCTGGAACACAGCTCATTGTATCATGACGGTCTTTCCTCCTACTTGTCTTCACATCCCTGATCCTCTGTGACTCACTCCTTCCACCTGCCCACTCCAACCCATCAAATGGCTTTTTCTCATCAGTACTTGCTCTTTCAAAACCAACTTTCTCTATTTCCCAGAAAATGGAGTTTGTTCTCTAGAGTTTCATCTCTCACCATCGGTTGAGGTCACTTCTAGAACCTCAGCTTATTAGAGTCACCACACATCTCAAGGAAGGAACAGTCAGGTTAGCCTCATAGCACCATAGAGTCATTAAGGTTGGAAAAGACCTCTGAGATCATCAAGTCCAATCATAGAAGCCTTCTTTCCCTGATTTCAGTTCTAGACAGAAATGCAAATAAACGTTGCCTCTTCTGGGTGTTTTCCTGGAAGAAGAGAAAGATGAATAGATCTTTTCAGTGATGATTGTTGCTTAGGCGTGTGGATCAGCTCTGCAAGTTTCTTGCACATGGGGGTTTCCATGCCATCATTTCTGAACTTACAATATATCCACTGAACATAAGGGTTGCATTAACCCACTCGAAAATGCAGCTGCCTCTGAACTAGAAAGTTTGCGACCATAACCAAACGCCAGTTTAGCACAGGAAGGGAAGAGGATGATTGTGTCCAACAGAAGAAATGTGTCCAGTTAAAATTACAGTAAAAATAAGTGTGGGTAGGCAAAATATGAATCAGAATTTGGCTTACAGCTACTTTTACTTAAGGAAAGAGAGACTTTGGAGAACTCGGGTAACTGGGAGCAGCCACTGGGATCTTGATTCACGTCTTACCAAAAGAAAGACACTCAAATAAATTCCGGCAAAGAAATTTAGCACTAACAGAGAAAAGTATTGCATCACTTATACCACTTTGTGGAAAAGATGATTTGTGTCTAGATGTTTCCCACCTTAAAAAGCCACCTATTTTATACTCCTTTGCTTAATTCCTCCGAAATAAGAGCAATAGATGATTGCGCTGGTAGTCATTATTTCAAGGAATGGATTAGTCTTATCTTAGCTTGGAAGATCTTCTATCACTCTGGACTCCTCACCTACTTGGTACTCCTCTCTTAGGATATAGAGTCATAGAATCTCAGAAGGGTTTGGGGTGGAAAGGACCTTAAAGATCATCTAGTTCCAACCCCCCTGCCATGGGCAGGGACACCTCCCACTAGACCAGGTTGCTCAAAGACCTGTCCAGCCTGGCCTTGAACACACCCAGTGATGGAACATCCACAACTTCCGTGGACAACCTGCTCCAGCATCTCACTACCCTCGGAGTGAAGAACTTCATCCTAATTTCTCATCTAAATCTATTTTCTTCCAGTTTGAAGTTGTTACCCCTCTTCCTATTACTGTTACATGCAGCTAATCTATGTGACTTCCTCTTCACAGAGGGATATCGAGAGAGGAAAACATGGTGCAGAAAGGCCACAAAGACAGTTTCAATGTCATAAGAGTGAAAAGAAATATAATCAGTTCTGAGAAAGCATGCCAAATCAGATGACTGAATAGAGCGACCCATTTTTCCATCCCGTGAGCAGTGCGAATGACCTCCAGTGAGGGATAATGATGGTCCACTTTGCTGATATCTCATGCTCTGAAGCTTGGCAGGTCATTGTTACTGGTGCCAGCCCAAAACTTGTACTGGGGACAGTTATTTCCCATGAATGATGCTGGTCTGGATAGCACGCTCTTAAAGAAACCACACTGTAAGTCACCCATCGCTTTCTGTCAGAATATATTCTATTGCCTAGTAGCGTTGAAATATTTCCTCATCTTTCCATTACAAAGTGTAATCCTTCTAATCCTGGGTTCAACCTCCTTGGACCATGCTAAGAAATTCCATCCTGAAAGTGTTTTAAAACCCCATATATGAGCATTGCGTTGACACATCCAAGGATCATTTCTTTCTGGGCAATTATTCCTCCCTCTGCGAATTTTGACGCATTTTCTGAGCTGAGTAAATGGAGAAGCAGATGACTCAAGCGGCCAGGATGTGCCCAAAGCTCTTTGCCACTGTATTCCTTCTGAGGGAGAGTATTTTTGGCTACTGACACGTAGAGCTGACCAAGATACTCAGAAATTATCAACAGTTTTTAGGAGCTTTCACTTACAAATTTACAGTTGCCTTCGATTTAAAAGGTTCTTCTCAGACACACATGGAAACTTACAGCCTTTTCTGCACAGTTTGGCTCCCTAAAACCACAACACCTAAATCACTAGGAACTTGAAAATACCAACTAAGACTGACACAAGACGGCAAACAACAAGAAACCTTAAAACCCTCTAATCTTAGCAGATCAGATTTACTTCCTAGCAGGTCTCTGCCCGCTATAAAGGAGCCTCGTGCCTGCTGGAATTATCATTATGCGAATGGGATGTAAAATCCAAACTCCTTCCACTCACCATTTCAGTCTTACAACACTTATATTTCCTCCTGAGAGCAACAAACAACTGCTGTTACGAACGGTGCTTTTCCAACACCAAGTCCTCAGCTATTTTCACACCTTTGCTCCGCTAAATACTTTTCAATTTCCAGAGGCATTTGCCCAAGCGCCCACAAAAAAGAACAGATCAGAAGGCAAAATAAGTTTGTTGGTCACAGCCATAGCACTAAAGTCCTGCTGTCTCTACATGAAGCATGCCGTGAATACCTACTAACAGCCCAACGGACTTGTCTCTGCTGTAAGTAAGGTGGGGATCGAGACCATTCTGCATTCAGATATGAAATGAAACATTTCAGCACAATTTATGGAGCTTTTATTACTGTTTCTCTTCACACTTCACGGTTTGATCTGCCCTAGCGCAATAGCAGAGATGTCTGGATTAGGACTTACATTCAGAGCTCTTAAAGCCACCAAAGAAGACGCTGGAGGGAATCCCAGGTCCATTGGTTAGCTCTGCCAAAGGGACCAAAGGTCTGGCAATGACATTAACATCTTGGTATGTGAGCTGTATTCATGGATCTTTGGTTTCATGGTTCCCACTAAGTCTTAAGGGTTCTCAGAGACTCGCTGGAATCAGGGATGGAAAAGACCTATTACACTAGGTCATTTGGTCCATCCGCTGACCCTAGACACGGCAGGATTTTCCGTACTCTGTAGTCTCAAGGGCTTTGTCCTGTCCACTTTGAAACGACTCAAGTCAAGGGGCTTCCACCCTTCCACCACTCCCACTGGGAGACCATTCCACAGCTCGACACATATTCACTGACAAATATTTTCCTGAGAGCTCGTCCAAATTTTTCTTCACTTCATTTCATCTCATGACCCTCCTCCTGAAAATCCTTCTGCTCCCTCCTCTGTTGGCGTGAACGTTGAATGTGTGCATGTATGTGCGAATGTCTATATATGGTTTCATCACATCCCTCATTACCAACGGCCTTGGGACAGCCAAAGGGTGCAGAGGGGCTTCCTTCCATCCAAAATGCCTTGCAGCTCCAAGTGAGAGTTGGCCACAGTTCCTAAAACCAGTGGCTTCCAGAAAGAAGGGCTCTTTGGGACTGGTATTTGCGTGAGTGGTGTGGTCTCCGAAAGAGATCATACAGAAAGGACCACAGTCCTATTCTCCTCTTTGTCCAGCAAAACCCAATGGTCAAAAAGTGCATAAAACCCAGGACATGGAGGGAAATATATCAGAGTGGTGGCACTGTGTTGGCTCTGAGCAGTCTGAATTTAACCTTTAAATATCCTGCATGTTTCTAGCATGGCTTTAGCAACCGACTTTTCTTTCTGTGCCTCATTTCCTTCTGGTAAAAAGATGATGATGGTAATTACCTGGACAACTCTTTCATAGAGTCCTAGAGATGCTCAAGATCATCAAGTCCGACTGTTAAACCAGCACTGCCAGGGCACCACTACCCCGTGTCCCTCAGCACCACATCTCCACGACTTGGAAACCCCTCCAGGGATCAGGGGGACTCCACTTTGAGCAGCCTGGGGCAGACCTGGGGAACCCCTGTGGGGAAGAAAATGTTCCTCAGCTCCAATCTCAACCCCTCCTGGTGCAATGTGAGGCTGGTTCCTCTTGTCCTTTCACTTGTTTCTTGGGAGCAGAGCCCGACCCCCCTGGCTCCAAGCTCCTGAAGTTCAGGGAGTTGTGCAGAGCCAGAAGGTCTCCCCTGAGCCTCCTTTGCTCCAGCCTCAACAGCCCCAGGTCCCTCAGCCGCTCCTCCCCAGCCTCCTGCTCTNTCAGGAGGAGTAAACTATAAACAATGCTTAAAAAAACACTCCAAACACAGCCATCCTCATGCCTTCCCCAGGCCAGGGCGCCGCAGGGAGCTGGATGAGAAGGAACCTGCTGCGACTCAGCCCAGAGAAGGCAGGAGTGACACTGGTTAGCAGGGAGAAGGAACTTGAGGAATGGGCAGGAGCTGTGACTGATACATCCATCGAAAGAGAATGTCATTCTCCGGCCAAGTTCACTGCCAGGGCTGGCAGCACAGCTTCAAACAAAATAGCTCCCTCCTTGGAGAAGGAGGATTTTTTTCTTTACTTTTTTTTTTTAAATGGAATTTTTCCCCTTAGCTTTTTGACTTACTGAATTCCCCACAGCCGGAGCATCTCTGGCATTGCTCTGGATGCTGACTGTGTCCTACCTGTTCCACATTTTACCTTCTGAGGCTGCTGGTATTTCAGAGCCAGGGTTGTATGTGCATTTTGGAGGAGCATCCAGGGGTCTGGTGTGTGAGGGTTGCACCCTGCTCACCTTATGGGCATAGTCTGTGCCCTGAGTGCTGAATATGAGGGACCAGCTCATAGTCTTCTTCTCCAACCAGGATCAAGGACAGCCTTCATCTCCCTCTTTGTCTTCCAGAGCTCTCTTTTCCTCAATAGCTCTACTTGTTTCAGAGATTTTCACCCCAATGATGTCCCATACTCTTCCCAGGAGCTAAGCCACTGCTATACCCATGGGATTTTCCTTTTTATTGGCTGTCCTTTCTCATTCTAGGATCCATTTTCTCAGCTTTCCTCCCACTAGAGCAGGTTGCTTAGAGCCCCAGCCAGCCTGGCCTTAAAGGCTTCCAGGGATGGGTCCTCTACCACCTCTCTGGGCAACCTGGGCCAGTGTCTCACCACCCTCATGGAGAAGAACTTCTTCCTAACGGCTGATCTGAATCTCCCCAGCTCTAGTTTTGCTCCATTCTCCCCAGTCCTACCACTACCTGACATCCTGAAAAGTCCCTCCCCGGCTTTCTTGCAGCCCACTTCAGATACTGGTAGGCCACCAGAAGGTCTCCTTGGAGCCTTCTCTTCTCCAGACTGAATAACCCCAGCTCTCTCAGTCTGTCTTCATAGGAGAGGTGCTGCAGCCCTCTGATCATCCTCGTGGCCCTTCTTTGGACATGTGGGTGATCAGAGGGCTGGAGCACCTCTCATATGAAGACATGGACTCCTGTGTTGTCATGGATCATATAGGTGAAGTTCTCAGGCTAGAGAGAACTCATAGAACTTTTCTAATCACAACCCATGTAGTCTATGCATGCACAAGGCTGGAGGATTTTCACGTTTTAATCTGGCAACTACCATATGAAGTGATCCCAAAGAACTGCCTGTTCTCACCATCGTTCCCGGCTTCACTGGAGGCTGTGGTTTATCCCCCAAGTATGAACACGAGCACGAACAGAGCTGCCTGTGAGAGGAGCAGAGAGTGCTTGCAGACGCAATAAGGAATGTTCTCAGAATTTACCACGCCGCTCTCTTTGCTTCCTCCTGTAGAGCTCCAGAGGAGACTCTGGAGAATTTCTTCTTGTTCATTCATTGAAGTCTGAAGAGGTTATGGAGCACATAAAGAGCCCGCAACATGCACACGTGGATACCCACCACAACACTAACCAGTAATTGAAAACAGGAAAGGTCAACATATTTTGGCACCAAAAAAAAATGTTAGCGTCAAGGTAAACCGTTGCACCCGGCGATGTTTGAGGCAGCTGCAGTTGCATAAACAAAAAGAACCTGTGGTTGCAGCAAAGGCCTCTGGCATGAACTGGAATATCTTCAACACGCAAGATGAATAGCTAGTGTTTCCACAAGGCCAGCTCAGGAGAAATAACCAAGGTTGCACAATGACCCGCTGCAGGACTTTCCCTCACAGTCGCCCTGCCCGCAAATAGCTGTGCTTAATTGCTTCTGTTGAAATCCATCCAGCATCGGTCTTTGTTGTCTTTTATTTCTCTTTAAGTACCTGTACGTAGCTCACTATTAATTTGCCCCTTTTCCAAACTCGAAGGGTTATTTACAGCAGTGACGCATTAATTTGGCAGTAAATTTATGCCCCATTAGAAACACTTTTTAGCTTGGCTGGATAGAACAGCACAGCCTGTGAAAGACCAAGGGTCTACAGTCAAAACTTACAGTAGAGGATGGAGTGCAATCTGGTGGCCATCGATTAGGGGAGAGCAACCTTGAAGCTCATTCCTATTTCTGCTACTTGATCTGCTTTATGATATTGGTTCAGGCACTTCTTCCTCCTACGCCTCAGACTTTGTGTCTTTTTAGCGCATAAACCCTTTGAGGTCGTGGTCATCTCTTTAGTGTCTGCGTTACTTCTCCCACAAAGGAACCTGACCTGTCGGAGGTTCTGCAGGAAAGAATATGAACTCAAACAACTAAAGAGAAAAAAACCCTGGAAGGCTCTTGAGGGGTTATCTCATTCATGCACCTTGCCCTGAAATAAGATTGACTTTTCCTGACCCACACTAGCACATAAGTGTGGCTACGGTGACTCCACGTCCCTGGGCAGCCTGAGACAGGCCTTGACAACCCCTTCAAGGAAGACATTTTACCTCATGTCCAGTCTAAACCTCTCCTCGTGCAACTTGAGGCTGGTTCCTCTTGTCCTTTCACTTGTTCCTTGGGAGCAGAGCCCGAACCCCCTGGCTCCAAGTTGCTGAATTTCAGGGAGTTGTGGAGAGCCAGAAGGTCTCCCCTGAGCCTCCTTTGCTCCAGGCTCAACAGCCCCAGGTCCCTCAGCCGCTCCTCCCCAGCCTCCTGCTCTAGCCCCTTGCCCAGCTCCATTGCCCTTCTCTGGCCACGCTCCAGCCCCTCCAGGTCCTGCTGGGAGGGAGGGGCCCAAAGCTGAGCCCAGGATTCCAGGGGCGGCCTCCCCAGTGTCCAGNCAGGCCCAAGTGTTGAGCCCTGGGGAACATCTGGGATGGATTCCTACACAAGACATGATTGGGACACCATCCTTAGTCCCAACACCCCAAAGCAGGGCCTGATTCTTCACTCCTCCAGCTTCTCGAGGCAATCCTGTTACGCACAGCCCGGCCCAAACCACTCAGCAAAGATCACGAAAGCAAGAGCAGCTGGAAGCCAGCCGTGATTTACAACCGGAGCCGTTCCTCGCGTTTGCTGTGTGTTGCGCTGTTACGCAGACCAGAAGATGTGGATTTATGTCTTCTCTGCAGAGAGCAAGTGCAGTCATGGCATGCCTCCGCTTTCCCGCTGCTCAAATTACTGCTGGAACAAGAGTCGTTATTTATAAGCAATACACAGTCCTATAGCTCAGTTGTCAACAGATTTATGCCTGGAGGGCGAACTCCTCTGTGGACTCTCCAGTGATGAATACGGGCATGTTTACACTGCAGCCCTTCCTTCAAGGGTACTTTGCCTCCATCTGGCTGCCTCTTTGCACGGCATTTGCTAAACTCATGTGAGTGTTTTGAGATCTCTTCCTCCTTAGCAAGTCAGACTTTGGATAATAAGTAAGGGAGGTATTAGGGAATACACAGAATTGAGGAGTAAAGGGAAAGATCTCAGCATGCCTAGGCAGATCTCCACCCAGCGTGATGTCTTATCCTTGCACATGGAAAGGTTTACTATTTATCACAGAGACATGGAATCATAGAATTATTTGGGTTGGGAGAGACCTTTCAGATCATTGAGTCTAACCATTAACCCAGCGCTACCAGGGCACCACTACCCCATGTTCCTCAGCACCACATCCCCACGGCTTGGAAACCCCTCCAGGGATCAGGGGGACTCCACCACACTCCTTCAATATCCAATAGAGAAACAGACCTTTCCCACTGCTGGTCATGTCTTAACCTTTCTCCTTCTTCTCCTCCTCCTGCAAAACCTTCTCCCATAATACTCACCTGGTGTGGTGAATCCTATCTCTAGAGATGACCTGTGAACCCATCTTCTCACTCACAGAGCTACACTCATTTTTTCTTAGGTTGTCTACCTGATACGTCATCTCTGGTTAAAGGTTGGAGGACAAGTTGTCCTAAATCATCAGATGAGGACCAGTACAAGGTTTGCACCTTGACTTGCACGGGACAACCAAATCTGTGAACTCATACGTGTGCACCGCAGATCAGCCCAGTCTTGAATTCTTTCTGGAAATTTCCAATGATGAGGTGGAAAACCTCTCAGAAAAGTGACCAGATCAGATCACATAGAAACATTGAATCCTAGAATCCTAGAATCATTTGGGTTGGTAGGGACCTCTGAAGGTCATCTTGCCCAACCCCCCTTCAAGGAGCAGGAACATCTGCAACTAGAGCAGGTTGCTCAGAGCCTTCTCCAGCCTGACCTTGAGTGACTCCAGAGATGGGGCCTCAACTACCTCCCTGGGCAACCTGTTCCAGTGTTCCACTACCTTCATGGTAAGGAACTTTTTCCTAACATCCAATATAAATCTACCTTTTTCTAATGTAAAACCATTGGGCCTCATTCTTTCCCTACGCAAGAGACTCTAAATGACTGAAAGCAGTTGGTTCAAAGGCTCTCTTCACACATCTGACAAAGCAGCGATTTTCATCACAGTGAAAATTTCCATCAACCCATAGAAACTTGACAATTCTTTAAGTTTCCATAGAAAAATTAGAGATGCAAAAATCAGACTTTCTTTTCCTGTTTCTGAAAGTTTTCATTTTCTTCCCTCTAACATTTTCCCATTGTTTTTCTTTATTTTTTCTTCTTCTTCTTTTTTTTTTTTTACCAAAACCTCTCAAACACTTGGAAGTTTTGACATAAGCTAAACATTTCGATGAAAACTGAAATTCTTTGCTCTTGATGACTTTCAGGGGATAAAAGACACGTCCCAACCAGCTCAACCTCTCTGTACGGAAAGGTTTATCTTATATCATCGCTCTTCTGAACAAAAGCGTATTTCTAGAATGCATCTACTTAACATGTGCAACATGCCAGTAACAACAAAGAGGAATCTCGCCGTAGAAATGAATGATTCTGCTTCCGCTAGGTTGTGAGTCAACAAGTGGGCGGTTTGGATTTGCATTAAAAAAAAAACCCCAACACTATTACCTCAGCTATGGTCAGAATCCAAAAAAACCCAGGGTTTTGGAGCTTTTTTTTTTCATGGGGAGAATAATCAATCATTCATAATTGCTTGTCAAAGGATACGCCACCATCTCCGTAAACTGGTCTCTTTACATTAAGGTTTGATGCCTTTCCAAAGTACATGATAAACAAAGATATGGAAAAGACGCGGTATCATCCGTGCTGTGATAAGGTCACCCCATCTGGCCTCAATCTACAGGGCTAATGGATGAAACATTTATGGATCCATTAATGCGTTAGTAAATAAATAAACGGAATATGCCTAAATAGAAATCAAAAGATAAATAAATAGAGGCGCTTGGAATGATAGTGTTACTTGGCCAACTCCCAGGTACTAAATCTGGAGGAGCCTTGCAGATGTAATCCATAATAATAGCTCGCTCTGAAGAAAACAGGAGGTTGCAAAGGTAGAATCACTGAATGAAGCAACCTGGGTTTTAATGAGTAGCAAAAGAGACAGTTACAGAGAAGGTCAT
>WEIS01079606.1:0-20165 GCA_013389965.1 Todus mexicanus
CCCTGTGCACCCTCCCATGTGAACAGTCGTGCACCCTGTTTGTCACATTCCCAGTCACTAACACTCCCCAGTGATCGCCGGTTCAGCTTTTGTCAGGTCTCTCCACCCTTCCTCAAGTTTTCCTGGCTCCAGGAACCCCTTATCTGCCTCAGTCTAGCACTCAGCCACGGGAATTGACATTCGTGCTGCTTCATTCTTCACTGACTGAGAACTTCAGAAATTCTCTGAGTAAGATTAGGTACTTTCTCACTTACTGAGTCCTTTACTTCAACAGAGAAGAAAATGGAATACAAAATTTGTTCAAACATTTATCCACTGTCTCAGGAGCATACTAGGGAGTCCATCAGTTGTGTCTCTTTACCCATAAAAGATGTACTTCTTTATTTTATAGACCACCGTCCTGTTCTACTGGGGATAGATCCTCTAGATATACCAGCAACATACTAGTACTAAAAAGTACATAAGGAAAAAATATTGACAGTTTGACTAATTTTTTTTGAGCCCTACAACAATTAGCTAAGTCTGTTTAAGCATTATCTTTAATATTTACTGACTCTTCTAAATGTTCCTTAGAGTTCTGGTTTAGAGTGTGTCCAACTCTGAAGTCCACAGCAAATGATAATAAAATGTGGACTTTTTTCAGTAGAACAATTTAACAGTATGCTCCTAGGGACTTACTGTAATATTGTGGCTAAACTACAATACTGACTAAAGAGAATGGCACTGTACAGTTTTTTAACTCTCTTCTTCATCTTTTATCATTTTTATAGAAAATGAACTATTGCTACACCTCCTGTCTTTTGCCTCAAGAATTTTCTGTTAGAAAGTTAGAGAGTCTTACTTACCCTTTCTAGTTGTAGGAAGTTCCTGCTTTTATCTATGTGATTTTAAATACCCTACTGTGTTATGCCTTTCATACTGTCTTCTGTAGTGTAGCATAAGTACGGGAATATTGGTACTGAGTTTCATTCTATAAAGAAATCCTGCCAAATATGCACGGTCTTTTAAACCCTGAAAACTATCCTGCTGGTGAAAGACCAAGATCAAATTGCATAGAAAAAGATTTCTCTGGTCAACTTCAGTCCAATGTTTGAGGAAGAGGGAAATAAATAGATCAGTTACCATTTTTATTACAATTGATTCCAGTAGCTTTTTTTAGCATAATGTGCAATACAATCTAAATGAAGGTCTTTGGGAAAAAAATAAAAAGGCATAGCTAATGTATATGTAAGTAAATATATGAAGCGGGTTTTTTCTTCCAATCCATGCTCATTACATTCATAACACATCTAATTGACTTATAATTCAATTCTAATGGACTTTATGGAGTATTTTCTCATTTTCCTCAGTTTTGGGAATCTGCTTGAAGGACGACTGTAACTGATAGGACCAGGCAAACTGGGTGTGTTGATGTACTGAATACTAACATTTATATAAAACAGAATATATGGATGTATAATTAAAAACTTAAAGCAATGTCACTGTATGCATGAATATCTGATGGGTGGTAGCGTTTTTTTGTCCAAAAAGGTTATTTAAGAACCAAATATAAGCTAAACAAGAATGCTAAAATTATATCAGAAAGAATATTACATAGAAACAGCCCATTTTGTATTCCATATGTATCATGTACGTTCTAGAAAGATGACATCCTAGAATGCCTTAGAAGGTTTTAAAAATGCTAAAATAAAGACATGAATAACAGTCCCTCCTATAAATCCCAATATTATAATTTTTACATGAATCCAAATTATGCAAGGCACAAAGGGCTCAAAGGCTCCTCATCTTAAAATTTAAAAACCTTATCAGATCAGAAGCTAGTTTCTGGAAGCTATTCTGCCTCACTGAATTAAATCTCATTTTCAAACCCAGCATGGGCAACTGGTACAGGACTTTAAAATGATATAGCCATAATGTCCCCCAAAAAACCCACTGGCCCAGATCTGTACCTAATGGGGCACCAAGGAGATGTGAGGCTCTGTAGCAGATTGATTATTTTTTAAAAGAAAACTGCTTGAAGATGTTAGGGATTTAGACAGTTAGAAAGCATGTTCTGGTAAGGAAATTGATATTCATAGAGTAGAGGAAGCAGAGAGAGTCCATATAGGTGAGTAGTACACTAATGCAGTAGGTTGAGCTGTACAGACACTCTTCTCCACTTGTGAATTATAAGACACTTATTAAGTTGATATGCACAATATTTGAAGCCAACATGAACATGACCAGCTTATAAATACTTAAATGCCACAGAGCATGAACAAATACTTAGAAACCATGCTCCTTCTTTAACTCAATAAGGAGTATAGTTTCATTTGGTTCCTTTGTCAATAAAACTAACTGCTGTGGTCATTCGCTAGACAAGCTTGGAAACTGCAGGAGTTAAATGATTCATCTTGGAATCTGCTTTCCAGCACTACGTTATCACTGTCAGATTTACACATTTGTTTTTTACTTGGCATTTTGTTGACTTGTTTTTCTGTGCTATTCAAGTTATTATGCTTATGAACATTGTATAAGAATGTTTTCCAGCAGCACAAATTAAAACATTGTATTTATCTGTCAGTCTGTCTTTTTCTTCTATCTCTACAGAGAAGAAATCAGATGTGAAAATATATTGTCCCAAGATATGGGGGGTGGGAGGGATGGAAGGCCAAAGCAGCACTCCCTTTAGAGCAGCAATGAATGAAACATATGGTAAATTGAGGTCTTGCAGAATTTTTTTCCATAATCCTTTGTGGGTTTGCAACAAATTATCACTGGGTTCATGGTGGACAATTTCATTGTGACAAGGGACTTGACTTGGAATCCACCATTCTTCTATTGTGTTACTTTTACTTTTCCTGTGTTAGTCTTACAATCTCTGGAGCCAAACCATAAAGCAAGCCTCAAGATTGTGAACATGATACTGTAACAGCCAGTACAACAAGCAGAGAATAAAGCAGGGGGGGTGTTTATTACAATCAATATTAATGAGGATCATAGCATTCTGCCATGGCTTTAATTTGCTATCAGGTGAATGGTAATGATGTGGAATGGACAGATACTTCACATCACATTATATGGTCAAGCTGAGGACTGTGAAATGCAGCTATTTTAGAAAAATAAATAAATACACGACATATTGGCCTCCAGTTTCTGTATGATCAGCAGTTTCTGTTAAACCTGGTTTTTGGGATTTTTTAAAAAATAAGAGGTGTCAAAGACTTAGAAAAATTAATTTGCAATATTTTTCATATATACTAAACCCAGAAGGAACTGTTTTAGTTACAGTCCAAATTTTTGTCCAATACAAGTATCTGATTTTTGCTCAGAAAAATCCCACAGGCCTTATCTTCTGTTTTGATATATAACAGGTTTTCAAAACAATCTTCTGTCCTGGGCAGAATACTTGAGATGATGGAGAATTCAACACTCCTCATCTAAATTTAGTCCAAATTGTAATATCCTTAATTGCTATGAAATAAAAATATAGCAGAAAAAAAGAAAATAACTTAGTCACAGTTGCCTATCTTCAATTTCTGTCTCAAGCAAGCTGGAAATTTTCCTGTGGAATACTTTTTAAAAAAAATTGAAATAGCAATTTGTCAAAGCCAAAACATTTATTGGAGGCCTATTGCTTTTTTAAGAAAGAGTTCTTAGGTGCAAGATGGGGACATCTTTGAACGCTGATGATCTGGAAATTTGCACTGAGTAACGGGGACACAAATTTAAGATCTTCATGACTTGCAGCAAGGATATAAACTGTAGTATGCCATATTCCACACAGATGCATGAGACATACTGACATGTATTCATACATTTTTTGAGGGACATGAGAACATCCTGGGGTTTTAGTACAAATACAAATGAAAATATAAAAATCACAAAATTTACTAAAATTACTCTTGCACTACTTCTGATTGTTACTTTTGTACACATCTTCCCACCAAAATTTGCCATCAAATCTTTGCTTCATAAAGAGTCTGTAAATAAATGACTTTAACTAAACAGGAAGCTTTACAATCAATGTCAAGCAACTTTTAGGTTATTTCATGAATATTCAGTCCCAGCTTGACAGAGGATGAGGAAATGAATAGTTTAGAGTTAACTTTCTTCCCTTCATCATTCAATCTGCCCCAAAGACAGAATTTCGTGCACCAGGAAAATGAATGCTGTACAGGCAGAGGATGTAACAGACAAAGACAATGGAAACTGCAGTTGTCTCAAGTCGCTGCTTGTCCCATTCCCCACAGTGAATGACTCAGGTTTAGAGAGCTCTGCTAACAAATAGCGAAATTTTACTTGCAATGGTTGTTCAATACCATCTTGAAGAATGAACTACGTTGCTCAGCGTGGTATCTGTGAGCTGCAAAGAGCCCCACTGTACTCTGCAGTACTATCCAGATAAAAAATTTGCTCACTTCGAATATGTTATTTTCTTCACTTAGTGCTGAATTGGTTTTGTCTCTTGTGGACTGAAATGAGAAGATGGCATGACATATTTCTCTGACATATATATGCATCACTAACTTCCTGGAATAACAAGTACACTGCATGTCTGCACAGGGGCAATGGATGGTTCTTAAAATGCACATTCATATTTTATAGTCTCATTATAGTAGACTGGCTTTATATTTCTCTTTTAAAGTCTTGTATTTTTAGTAAGGTATTTTCCCATTGTGACAATCAATCTAACAAAATTATGATCACTGGATTTATCAACTTATCATTTGTTGCCCTCTGGGTGAAATTTACATGCTCTCTAATGAACTGATGAGATCTGAATGAATCACATATTTCTTGTATCTGAGATAATCAGTTATTTCCCAGCAGCAGAAGTATATACGGTTATAATCATTATATGTGATTTTATCTGAAATGTTGGAAGAGTCTAGGTAGAAAAAGAAAACAACTGCACATACCACTGCATTTTAACATCTATAATTGCAGGTGTAAGAAAATCTGACTAAGTTCTAGCAACCTGAAGAGTGGTGTTTATGAATCCAAGCACATGGTTGAAAAGGTTTTCCTGGAAGATTTGTATCTGAACATGCTGTCATAAGGTTGGCACTGCCTTGGGTGCCTTAAATCATGTGCTAAAGGTAGAGCTCAAAAGAATTAGCTTGCTGTTGGGAAATTTCCCATCTAAATCACATTTTCCCAAAAGCAGCATAGCAGCAATACCCCCCCTTGGAGGAGGACTCAATTCATCAGGCACAGAGAGTCACTATTATTTGTAGACTTGATACCAGTTTTATTTCAAAGGTGAAATCCTATAATAAGTAAAAAGTAGTAGCTCTGAGCTGCACCTGCCTGTGATGGAATTAAAATTTCAAGTGAGCCAAATGAGTTTCATATACAAACTGAAAGCTAGCAATTTTGCTAAACGAAGTGAAAAGTGAACGAAATCAAACCTGTTATGATAGAAGCCTATCACAATATTGGCTCACTAACCAATGTGGCAAATATTTGCCTTCTGACAGTACAAAATTGAAAACTGTGAGCAAGGCTTCAAAAATCATTGTGCCTACAGATCACAAATTTTAAGAATCATGACTATTATGAATTGGTCTGTTTTCTATTTTTTCTGAGGATTTCCTTTTCATATTTTCTAATGTAACACAGATATGTTATTCATACCAGTTCTTATTCATATAAATCTTGTGCATTTTATATAATACATTTTGTTTCTCTGCTTCAGGGTTTCTTTCCTTCGTGATCAAACTAAAATAGCTGACTTACTAGATTTTTCTGTCAATATATTTATATAGACATATATAAATAGACATAAATAATAGACACCTTTTAGAGTAATAAGAAATTATAAAGCGCCAATGTTCCAGTTTGAGTTTGTTGCCCTAGTACCAGTAAGAAGAACAGAAATAGTTATGTGTGTATATGTTGTACCCTCAGAAGCACGATAAGTGAAGCCTAATTTCCAGTGTATCTCTGTCCTTTTTCTCCTCAAATATATCTGTTTTTCCATTACAGTAACTATATCTTGCCACCCTAGTTTTCAAAGAACAAGGAACAGCACTATTGGTCTGTAACAATGCACGTGAACTGGCTGACCACTATAAAGATGCAAGGTAATTTAGGCATGTTTCCCTTATCCAGCTGAGTGTAAATATCCTACAGAATGGTTGAGTAACCATGTCATCCGGTATGCTTCCTAAGTGTGGCAGTTTGAGAGTAAACAGGGGAAGGGGTAGCAGCGCTAAGGACCTTGGGGTGTCAGGTGATGCAAGTATTTCCCTTCCCTTTCCTGCTTTCCCCTATATAAGGGGGGACAGGAAACTGGGTCATCCCCTTTTCCCTTCCTGCTTGTGTGTTGGCTGGTCAGTGCTTGTTCCAGGCGTGGTTGGGCCTGCTTCCACATGGTGTGGGGGAATCCGTCGTCTTCCGAGATCGGGTTTTGTATTCATCTATATATCTGTATATCCCTTCCCTATACCTCTCTGTATATCCCTTTTTCCCTGAATACCTTTTGTTATTTGTTAAAATTACAAATATTAACTTCCAGTTCCAAGCAAGCCCAGCTTTATTTACCTGTTGCTCCCTCTNACCTCCCCTGGTGCAGTTTCAGGCTGTGCCCTCTTGTCCTGTCACAAACTGCCTGGGAGAAGAGCCCATCCCCCTCCTGCCTACAACTTCCCTTCAGGTGGTTGTAGAGAGTGATAAGGTCCCCCCTGAGTCTCCTCTTCTCCAGGCTGAACAACTCTCATCCCTCATCCCTCATCCTCTTCTTGTAAGATTTTCCCTCCACTCCCTTCACGAGTCTGGTTGCTCTCCTCTGGACCCGCTCGAGCACCTCAATGTCCTACAGCACCTCTTCTAATTTATAAGGCAGTGAAAATGATGTGGTCCTCTGATAGGTTTTCTAAGTATAGATTTTCCAAGTATAACTTCAGAGTTTTATCACCAGGCAAGCCAGAAGAACATATCAGGTCAACAAAAGCAAGAGAAATGTTGATATGAAGAACTATATAGAAGTGGTAAACCCTTTGTACATCTCAGATTTTCTTTTATTACAAGGAATTAACTGAGACTAACTGCACCCATTTTTAACCATGAAGTAATGAAAGTGGTACAACTAACAACTAACAAATATATTGATGTTTGTAGTGGTGTAGTTTCATTTTAATGACAAAAAGATTAAAAAATGCTTCTGTCTTGAAACTGTTTCTCTGACACTGATAGGCTTTGCTTGTAGATGTTCCATCTGCAAGTGTTATGAAATGCTTCATTTGTTCGGATTCTGAAGCTTGTCTTTTCTTAGTAGGCTGACCATCTGAATTTTATGGGACATTAGGACTTAGAATTTTATATGTTTAGGGCTTTTTTCTTGATGTTAAGTTCGTAAGTATTGTACTGTATGTATCCTGTAAACATGATTTGCATTTTATTTCTCATTGTTCAAGGTTTTACCAAATTTCTTTTAAGATTAATAATTTTGAATAGATTGGTTTCTTTGGGCAGGTTCTTTAAGCTTCCCTTCTCCACCCCAGGGTCCACAGAATTAGATGTTCTTCTTACAATTCTCCAAATTCTGTCAGGACTTCATTTTTGTTCTTCAGGTATCCGACTGTAATTCTCAAAAATACCCCACATGAAAGTGTGGTTAGCAGGGCTGATTATTAGAGGCAAAGTAGCTGTATAGCTGGAGGTAGCTACACAGGGATTGAAGGACATCTGAGATGATCAGTCACTGCTGTTGCCCCAGAGTTACCATTCAAATGGCATTAGAAGAGCAGACAAGCATATACTGCCTGCTGGAGCTGAGATGGTGTAAGGCACGTCCTATAATATGCCCGCTGTAAATAATTGTGGTACCTGACATTCCCTCACGCTTGCTTTTAAAAACAATAGAATCATAGAATGGTAGAGGTTGGAAGGGACCTCTGGAGATCATTATGTCCAATCCCCCCTGGCAAAGCAGGGTCACCTAGAACAGGTTGCCAGTTCCAAGACAGTTCATCTATCTAAACTAGGGACACAACCAGCCACCAAATAAAAATGATGTCAGTGTGTCATGGTGTGTGGCTTCCAAGAGGTAGGCTTTCAACTGACGAAGGTCTTAGAATATTCAGTTCTAGGAACAAGCACATTCTACCCAGCCTACTCTGCCACAGCAGATGCAAAACCCAAGTATCCAACATGCACACCTATGGACAGCACTTCAAGTGACTGGCCACAAACAGTCAGGCAGAGAAACTAAAGTCAGTTTGCTTCTAACTCATCCCAGCTGCTCTGACGACATCAAGAATAATGCAGAGCCTTTCCTGAAAAGCTAGTTCCCATCACTGTTCTAACATCACAAAACTAAAAAAGGGGCCATCACTGTAGTTGCCTAGGATAAATTCTGCCCCTGGATATGTATATCTTACTCAGATTGAGGTCAGCATTTTTTGAGTCTTAAAAATAGATGGTGAAGGAATGTCTTACATACCCTGAATTGAACCATCTCATAAAAAATAAATTAACGAAGTCATCATCCAGGAACATTAAAATCTGCTTTTGAAGAGTACTGGGACAGTCCAGCTTGCCAGCTCAGTCTTAAATACTCCAAGCATTAGAAAATTAGTCTAAAATAAGAAATCCTTATTCGCTCCTCAGAAAAAATAAAAATAAAACAACAACAAACCAACAAACCAAAACAAAACAAAAACAAAAAACCAACAACAAATGAACAAAAAAACCCCACACCAAAAAAAGCCACCACCAGCAACAACAACAACAACAACAAAAAAAAAACCAAAACAAAAAACCCCAAACAAACAAACTAAACCAACCTTCTCATGTAAAACTTAGTTTTTAACCACTTCACAGGAAGAATAATGGGATTTTTTTTTTTTTTCTGGGAAATCCATACACAGCAGACACAACTTTGGTTTTAAAATCGTATTTGTGATAATAAAAAAAGATATTTCCTAAAAGCAAATTAGGCAACACAAGTCATTAGGCACTTTTCTTATGCTTAAATCCCTCATACAGATAAAGTTGTATGTGCACAGGTTAATAAATTCTAACATTATGAACTTTTAACTTAGTGCACCATATAAGTAAAGGGATGTATACAGGCAGGAGGTATCCTTATCTCTCTGGTTCTTCACATATTGCAAGGCATTTCTCATATAACCAAATCAAAGTCTCTTATTAAATGAAATATCTTTATATATATATATACATATAAATGTGGCAAGTGTTTTCATATCTAGGTAAGTGTATTTGTTTAAATAGCTCCCATATACAGATGACTGATTTGAAAGGAAATGGGAATGTTTGCATGATGGAATATGGTTGCTGAGTGATGTCTGTGGGGACTGCTTAGTGTTGATAAATAACTAAGGAATTTGTCTATCAACATTTTGCATAAATGTCAGTCAAAGAACTTGTGGTTGGATTGAGGAAGCCCTGAATGACAATGTATTTCTCATTTACGTACAAGCTTTAAAAGGGAAAGAATAAGGAAATGGAGAACTTATCTTAGAACAGCATACATTTTTTGAATGTGTGTGTCCTCCAACTGAGTATTCTCCAATTACTTCCTGTGAGACTTTGCAGAGTCCAAATAAAACCCAGACAAACTCAGGCCTTTCGCAAGTTAGAAAAGTAATATGAATGTGTTCCATGCCTAAAATATTGTATTTCAAGGAGTCATTTACATTAAGTCCGATATCAGATTTGTCAAGTCTATAGGCTCCTAAAAACAAGACTCTCATCTCATGAGAGGAAGCTAGACAGAAAACACACTAATAGCCTTTTTAAGTTTTACATTTATTTAGACAATTAAAGTATATGTAAGATTCTGAAATTCCCAGGTATCTCCACAGAGCTGGAACGCAATAAGAAATAAATACTACAGATATTTTCACAGACTATGTTTCTCCTCGTGTTTATAAAAGAATAGATCTTTTCATATTAGAGGAATCTGAATCAGCTCACTCAAAAATCACATAATGTAGCTCTGCTCTCCTCCCAGTACACTGAGCCCACTCTGACTTCACTGTGCCTTCAAAGCAGTTAGAAACATGTATATAATGCTAACAAACAGACCCCAATGAGTTGATAAAGCACAGCATGACATTATTTCAGATTAGGAGGGCCTAGAGAATTTCTTTAGTGTTCAACTTTTCCCTAATTAGTCAATTTAAAATAGCCTGAGATTGGTATGCATAATAGCTATCACAAAATCTTCATAGCACCAAACAATCTCTTTGCTTTTAAGATCCCTAGTAAGTGATACATATAAGCTTATCTCTTCTCTTTGAAAGTGCTGTAAAGCAGGGATAACTTGAGGTTGTTCTTCATTTACACAAATACAAACGAAAACAGAATAAGGACCAAAGGTCTTACAAGGATTGCCTAACAGATTGCAAAGCTACAAAATACAGCATAACAGAAATTGGGCACTGCTAGGTCTGAGAAGTTTCAGGAAGCTTGGCTATAATTCCTTCTTTCATAATTTCCCATTATGAAAAACATTTTAAACTCTAAATGCTCCAAGACTCATCTTTTCTAGGTGAGTCTTAGCGCTTGCAGACCCACAGAAAATCAGTTATCTGTGACAGTTTGAATCTAACAGCCTGGCTGCTACATAAAACTGCACAAACTGCAAAAATAGATTATGACAGCTTTTGTTAGCTTAGATGTTACTGTGGTTGCATTTATATATCTTAAGATTCCAATACAAATAGAGCAAGTGAAAAATATCTTGTGTGTTAAATAGGGATGGAGGATAATATCAGAGAAGGTGAATGCAGGAAATCTTACTACTGCAAGAAGTGGTAGTTCTTTATCACAGGGCATCTTCCGTATTGAGACAACCACTACTTAGTGCCCTGCTCAACGTGGAGTAGGATGTGCTTTGCTTTATTGACTTCAGTAGAAATTCAGAGAACTCTGACACTGATGAAATTAGGGTGTTTATGGGGAGGATTCCTGAAAAATCATAATTAAAGCATTTCATGTATTAATTTACTATGGACATCTTAAAAATACTCTTTTTTTATTCAAAACTGCAAATTGGAATGAAGTTTTCAGAACCATATTTTTTATTAAATGTAGAGCTACAGTGGGATTGACAGACACTATAGTACTCAAAATACAGACTTAGACACAAAATGGTGTTGCTTTCCCTGAACTTCTACAAGTGTTTTATTTTTATTATTTATCTCAACTTCAGTATTCTCAACGTCTCTAAACCACTGTTATTTCATTGACTATGAGGAACTATTGAATTTGATAGAATAATAATATCTACTGAAAGCTTTTACTTCCATATGCAATAACTATAAAAGCCCTTGGATTAAATGAACAGTGTTCAGGAATAGTAATAATTCCTTGTGCTCTCATCAATTCTTACCCTTAAGTCAAACACCTAAAAATAGGTTAACGTGTGCACAAACATGTGCACTCCAGTTTGGTGTGCACATTTTAGTCTAGGGAACTATTTTGTGGAGTAATCTGAAGTTTTAGGGAGCAAAACAAAAATACAGAATTAGTCAATTACAATGGCATGGGGAATAATTCCTTAGGATCAGATGCAAAAAAATAAAATAAAAAAATGTTTCATCTGGCTTCAATACAAAAATAAGGCAATAGCTTTAGGGAGTGTGCATAGGACTAAGAATTTACTGAGATTGAGGAGATTACTGATGTACTTTTTAAAAATAAGTGGCGATGCTCTTCTTACTATATATTTTAATATCTCTAGTATAGAGATAAACCCTGAGCCTGAAAATACTGAAAACACTTCACTTACTCTGTTAACATACTCAGTACCTTTCTATATTCTGTCACTCCTGAAACTCAAACATCAAAGATGAAACAGGAAATCTGTGGAAAAGAGACTTATACCTCTTTTTAATGAAGCTTATTTTCAGTTTTGTTAGTTTTTAAAATACTGGGTCTTTCAGCTGCAGCCAAAAAAACCTCCTAAGGAAATGACAAATTACATCTCTATGGAATATAATTTATTATATTAGAATAGTTGAACTTAAAAGCAAGTCCTTGATATCTGTGGCAGACTAATTATATGTATATATATTATACTATTTCATGTCACATCCACTTTCCCATTTTCTATATATGTATCTTCATAAGTTTGATTCTAGACTCATTCTTCATTCTTACCTGATTAAGAATTCACGTCATCTTAGTGGAAAATTGGTGATGGAAGGAATTATAATTCTCTTAAAAGATTCCATCAATGATTAAATATGTCAGCTAAAATACTTAATTATGAATAGACTACTATTTTAATTTTATTTGCTTACCTTACTATTTAAAATATCAGGTTTGTTTGTTGGGGTTTTTTTAAATATTCCTCCCTAGACTCTGTGCGTTGTACAATTTTGTATTACCTCTAGTTTGTATCCATTTTATTTTTTTGGTAAAAAACCATTCTAAACTAAGAAAAAAAAATTCTGTTCTGATCTGAAACCACAAAATGTTGCTGTTCCAGTTGGCAAATTCAGTATCAGGAATCAAAAAGCCAATGGAATGTAACTGGCAACAGCTAGTTAACAAATATAACTCTGCTAAATTATTACATTTAGAGAGCTCTTATTGTATTACTTAACCTCGCAGTGAACTAGAAAACGAATGTGGACATTCTAAACTGGTTAAACCAGAAAATATGTTTCATACAGATGTGTCTAATGTAGTTTTCTGACAGCAGAACTGGGTAAAAATCTTAACAATTACACAAATGCAGTTTTAAATTAGAGTGCTACTTTTAAAACTGTTCTTTCTGCCTTTTGTTTTTCTTTTTTAGGTTATACTTATCACCCTTTATTCATCAATTTAAAAGCTTTTGCTTAAATGTTTCATGTTTTCTCTACAAAATCTTATCTTATTATAGTATTAAAAAAAATATTCAGAGAATTTTTTTAATCTTCTTTGTACTGATTCATTCTGAACACAGGTGTGTTTTTTTATAAAGCCCTGAGTGTTAACTAAGGATTTTTCCTTTTCCCATTGAAATCAGTCAGAAAATGCCTTTGATTTCCACATGACAATACTAAGCACTTGAGCTATGTCTACCTGCTCCCTCAGAAGTTGTCCCTGTGAAGTGTCTGGGGCTGAACTACCTCAGCTATATCCCCATTTCAAAACCTCAGAGCACCACTGGAGCCCTTCAGTTGCATTTGTCATTCTGCGGAAATGAGATTTCTTTACAAAGACAGCTAGCCCATAAATTTTCACCTGATACGGCTTTAACATGAGCCCCATATGGGGCTCATCTGCACCACACACTACCCATGAAGGACCAGTGTGGAGAGGATGTTCCATGAGGTGCAGCTGGGCTCCCCTTCAGGTCTATGAGCACCTCTACAGCAGCGATAATTATTATTACTATACTGAGTGAAAATATGTGGACACTCATTTAAATTACTATTATTGAAAAATGTCAAGTAAGATAAATTATCATCCTCAAATATTTCTTTACTTGATCCTTTACCTCTGTCGATCTAGGGATGCATTCCTAATCTACAGATACTCTGTCATGTGGTGTTATCCATGGCAGTCTGAATGGGGTGTTTGTGGCAAAGTGTTGGCAGCGAGTGGGCTGCTGGGGTGGCCTTTGTGAGGAGGGACCAGGGGCTGCCCTGTAGCAAACACAAACAGTTCCAGCCAGCTCTGCAGTGGACCCACCATAGGAAAAATACCTAAGAAAAGACAAAAAACACCAGACAGAGAGAGGAGGAGGGAAGAGAGTAGGAAATAACAACATGAATCTTTAAGATAAGAGGAGAGAAGGAGGTACTCCAGGCCCTGGAGAGGGTATTTGCCTGCAGCCCATGATCAGCCCACCCTAAAGCAGGTTAAAAGTACAAAGAAGGAGCTACAGAGAGGATCTGATGTGTAGGGACCATAGCCACACATTCTCCCTGCACTACTTGGGGCTGAGTAGAGAAACCTGGAGTGAAGCTGAGTCTGGACGAGAGGGGAGGAAAGTTCTTGTTTTAATATTTGTCTTTATTTCTTACTACCCAACTCTATTTTAATTGTCAATAAATGGAATTAATGTTCCTGAAGCCAAGTCTCTTTTGCCCACAATACTAACTGGTAAGCAATCTCTCTGTCTTTGTCTCAATGTAAGCTTTCTCATGATATTTTCTGCCCCTCTCCACATAAAGGGGAAGGGGGTATAGGGAGGAAAGGGGTAGAGAGGGAGAAAGAGAGAAATCTGCCTGTGTGCCAAGGCTAACCCACCACACGGTCCCAAATTTAAATTAGCTGTCCAGACTACTTGGGAACCCAAAACTGGGGCAATCCACATTTGTGGGGTTTTTTTGTAT
Source organism: Todus mexicanus (assembly GCA_013389965.1). Lineage (NCBI taxonomy): Eukaryota > Metazoa > Chordata > Aves > Coraciiformes > Todidae > Todus > Todus mexicanus. Next base: position 14,286 of record WEIS01079606.1, read on the forward strand.
GCTGTGGTTTGCTGGGGGTTTTTTATTAGACTTCAATGACTTCATGAGAAGGAGCCTAATAGTGCCAGCAGATGGGACTGGTTAACAATCTTCATTAAACCTAACCCTAGGATGTCTCTGAGGGCAATACTAATGACTGCAGGTGAATACAGGAGTGTACCTACGATTTAGGATGCTTCTGGGTGTATTCTGTGGGCACCAGCATAGACAGGCTGACAGAGTGGACCTTGAAGATGGATCAAAGCAAACATGGAGAGATGCTAACTCCAAGAAGAGTCTAGAGATAGCAGAGACCAAAAGCAAAGCAGTTCCCACTGTATTCTCTCAAGTTTCCTGAAAGTTGGCTGATACAATGTTTTCCTGATTTCATTTCAGATGCCAAGAAAAAACTCATGACTTTTTTGGCTTTCCTGTATTAAGGACTATCTGACCATGATGACTGGACAAATGTGGTAAGGTAAAGGGCTTTCAGGAGAGGAAACTACTGGCTTGTATTCAGCAACGTTCAAAATGCATTTTGGTCAATAGCTCAAATTATTCAGGACAGTAGGATGGCAGAAAGAAATAAAAATGAGAAGAGCTCAGTTAGGGACAGAATAAACCTGGAACTAACCACATCAAGCTTCTGAGGGATAAGCTAGTACTTTATGTAATCCCATTTCTGAGAGATATTTTGACCCATTTGGCTTGGAGATGTGCTACTGAGATGATACGCTAATTTGAAAGCTGTCTAAGATGAAACACGACCTAGCTCACCGTAAGATTGACACAATGACAAATACATTTGTGAAGCTTCTGCTAGAGTTGCTTTTCCCTGTATCTGGCTAATCTCTGAAGGACTGACAGAAAGAGTCTGTGGCAGATATAAACATCTGGGTAGGCTTACCTACTGCTTGGGGATATTATTTACAAACCAATTCAGAGGTAAATAAAGGTATGTTTCTTCAGGCTCATTAGACACACTTCTGACAGATATACCAAATGTCATACAAGAGTGACTATGAGTAGAATGACTCTTTCTTAATGTAAAGACAGTATCAAGCTTATAAAACTGCAGTTTGTCTAGCTTCCCAGATTTCCATCAGTTCAGACTGAGTCCCTGAGAAGTCCACTTTCTTAGAGCCAAGGATAGAATATGAGTGGACTGACAAAAAGGGTTGTAATCGGGCTGGACCTGTAGAGAAACCAGAAACCAGAGATCCTGGGCAACCTGCTCTACGTCACCCCACTTAAGCAAAGTGGTTGAACAGAGGTATTTTCCAACCTAAATCAGTCTGTGATTTAGTGATTCTGTGAGACTTGCAAGTGTTTTACCTAATCTGGAAAAATTATTTTACCAAGCTATTATGACTGAGATTGCTTTGAACTATGTTTCTAATCTGGATCATAGACCAGGTCAGTTGGTAACTGTGAAGCTCTCTAAATTGCATGGCAATACGAGCAACATCTTGCTTCTTGCCAGGCCACTCTTTCAAACTGGATGAAAGCATGATAAAGCCTGACAGGACAGATAGAAGCGGTGTGGTAGCAGAGGGACCAATTAAATCAATTGTCATGGTTTGGGGTCAGGGCACCTCCCAAATCTGCAACAGAACGCTCTCTCCCCCTCCCCACCCAAAAAGGGAAGAAAGGAAATAAAGGAGAGAGACTTATCGATTAGGAAAAGAAACTAGAACAGCTTTACTAAAAAAAAAANCTATAAACATGGAGTGTTATCACTGCTAGAAGCAGACTCTCTGCAAAAACATGCTGCTAACTTCAGACAGACTTAGCTGAAAAATAAAAACCATAGAACAGAATTGTTCTGTTCTAACGCAAACCAGGACAATCAATGTCAAATTTTTTTCCGTTTGGTTTTTTTTTCCTCTTGTTGTTTTGTCTTCTCCCTTATCAGTGTTCCTCTATGCTTTCACATGATGGATAAGGTAAAGGCAGGGCATAAGCTGAGGTAGGTAACAACTGTTACCATTTATGGAAGAGATTAGGGTCAAAGACAACAAATGGTAGTGATATTGAACAGAAAGACATACTGTGATTGATAGGTGTCATTTTAGGTTCACGTGCAAGTACTTCCTAAGCATATTTTGGTCACCTGAAAACTTTGTTGGAGGTCTTTGTGATTTTGGAGCAGGGGCCCAATCAGCTGAGCATGATGTCATACACAGGTTAAAAGAAGGGCAGATGCTGTGGCTGTGCTCAACCTTCCAGGTGATTCTTCACTTGTCATTGCAGTGGTAACTCAGGACCTGGCTACTGTTAGGGATGTAGACCCTTCATTTTGTAGCACAGAGCATTCCTTTAAGGTATAGTGGTAAGATGTCCTCACCCGAGGGAGGTTGCCAGCCAAGAATTAGTGTATTGATGGTATTACAGAGTTTCTGAAGAGAGTCCCTGGGTATGAAAGTAAGCAGATGGCAGGGTATAGAGGTACAGGCTATGCTGGAAGCCTCTGCGATAACTGATGGGAGATTCCAGGCACATCAAACAGGAGACGTGAAATGGAGTGTGTTGCACCACTAAGGGTTCATCAAGGTCTGAGTTCATTCAGGGTTTCATCCTGACTAGAATGAGCCAATGCTCTTTCCTGATTCCTTGGAAGAATGATACTATTGTACATCATCCCATTGCCAGTGTAGATGAGGCAATGATGGAAAAGAGGTGCCAAGAGTGAACTTACAGCATCTCTCTTGCAGTCCAGGCCAGGTTCTCCTAAAATCAGATGGAACACTTCCAGGTATTTCAGATGTAAAGGATGAAACATTAATTAACTTCTGTTACTCAAGACATCTAGGAAGTATTAAATCAAAACAGTTCAAATATACATTATTCTGGTCTGACAGTTTAGATGTTGCTGACAGAGGACTACCTATAAATAAACATGCGGGTTTAGGGATACTGTTTCCTAAAATGGAACGAGTAATAGCCCCAGTGTTTGTGTTGAAATGGCTTCAAGAGTGGGGGTATTCATTAGCTCGGCCATAGACCTGATACTTGTCTAAGTACAGACTGCTGCCAGATTGCAACTGTTATGAACATCAAGTGGAAAGTAGGACTTTATGACTTTCTTTTTCTATTTACTCTCCCGGGACCTTGGAATCCCATCTACCCCAGTCCTGCCCTGCAGACAATTTTCCAATGTATTTATTATATTAATTTCCTTTTTAAAAAACAGATTGAATTTTCTGATGCATTTCTGTTGATGTTGCCTAGAATATTCACCCCTTGACTTCATACTGAACTCATCAATTCGCAGGACTCTTGGAATGATAGTGAATGCAACTGTAACTTTTTTTTTCAATTATCTTTTAGCTATATCAATTATCTTTTGGTGCATTTTCATTACTTTTCAGGTGCTATAGCATCAGTCTAGCTATTTACATATGAGAATATTCTATACTGACTGATAACAGTGTGCCCTTAGGATATATTTAGATATCAAAGCCAATACTAGAGGCATGCTTTTGGTGAGCACTGATTTTTAAATATTATGATATTATTTAATTTAAATACACTAATAGATGAGAGCATCCTGTGATCAATACAGGGATGCTTTGATCTTAATCATTGATCCATTTTTCATAAATATGCAGATTTTTTCAGCTGTCTGGTAGCAATGATTATGGGAAAGTGCAGGGGGGGGTTTCTATGGCAAATGGGAATAAAATTATTTCACATGCATTAAAAGCATGATAAAACTGGTAGAGGGGTTATAGTTACATCACAAAAATATATTACTTGAAAAAGTAATAAAATATATGGTTATAGTGACTACTTGCTGTGAAGATGTCTTATAGTGCCCAGAATCCTAAATTAGGAATTAGTTTGTTTCCATAACACATCAAAGGCTCTGATGATGCTGTAACGGAGGTGGGCTCCCTTACAGGTAATACACTTAAGGTGAAATATTTAGGCCTAGCTGAATATTTTAGATCAAAGGAATCAGCCTGCAGGTACAAAATCAGCAACTGAAGTTAGAATACGTACTTGTATGAGGCCTACTGTTGGTGATGACTGTGGGAGCTGTTTGATGGAATTACCTGCAGTGAGGGGACAGGAGGAAAGTCTTGGTAGTAAAATGCCAAAGGAAATAAGGAATGGGACTGTTTTTTTATAGACTCATGCTGTGTTCAGTCAGGCTATGAAGTTACCAGAAAGGCTTACTCAAATGCTGATTAGCACCTGAACTGAAATACTCTCATATGGCTTTAAAATGGGCCATATAGCAGGAGGAAGACATCTTTGCTGAAAAAAACTCTGAGGCAGTATCAAATTCTGTAAATGGACCAAGGGTGAAACTGCATGGAAAGGTGCAAGGGTGAACAGACATGGAAACCATTGGCTCTTTTTTAATAGCTGTGGCCACTAACTGAATGTCCTGCCTCCATACAGAGAAAGCGGGAGCCAGGAAGCACGTGCAATCTCTTAACCTCATCAGTAGAATCCAGCACTTGTTTTTTTTTCTCAACCACTTGCGATTTTTTCCTAATCTCTGTTTCCTCTAGTAACTAACCCCCTGTTATCACCAGAGTCCTTCTTGTCCCTCTTCTTTTCTCAGTTTCCTATGCATTTCGCAAACCCCTCCTCATTCTCTTAATCCCTTCTCCTCTCACTTCATTGCAGATCACTTCTTGAACATTTATCTTCTTTTCCTTCCCTGAAAACTGTAATAAAAATATTCAATGTATAGAAAGAGTTTCACACTATCCCAGCCATTTTCTTGGTTTTATCCATTTCTTTTTTTGGTTTTATCCCTTGTTCTGGGCTCATTCCTTGTACATTTTTTTAAATTATTTTTCAAGATAATGTGTTTGTTGGGGTTTTATTTAAGAAATTTACATAATGTTTCACCTGAAAATAACACTTGAACAACAGTTAATATAATGTAAAAATATGACTTCCAGATTTTTAAGATCTTTTTTTTTCTAAGTTTTGTAATTTGGAAAGAGAGGAGTAAAGGAGGGTTGTACAAAGGAAAATCAGGGCTTAAATTTTGTCACAGATTCTAATGCTTGAAAATAACTGTTATCATCAAACCTGCCATCATCTTCAATTGTTTGACTTGAGCTGGAAGATTTTTTTTAATTAATTGATGTTTTAACTATATGCTTTTTAGAAGGAAAAGCTTCAATCTGTTTTTTAAAATGTGTGGCAGAAATGCACATACATAAGCTGTTCTAATTCTTAATTACTCTCAGTGCTATAAAAAATGTGTAGGTTTTTTCCTAGACTAAATTTGCCTATTTTAAACTATTAGGCATAGGAACTTTTTTCTGTATTTATATGATAAAGAACACTTTAATCAAATTGTCTTTCCCAGTAAATATTTTTACATAACTGTGAGCCCACCTTATAAACTTCTCTTATAAACTTCGTCTCATTTACTATTGTTTTATAAAAAAAAGATTCTCCACTTTCTTTTCCTCCTATTTTTTTTCTTGCAAACTTCCCCATTTTTCCCTTACCACTTTAGCCACCCATATTAGTATTTAAACTCAATATCTTTCAGAGGTCTATTGAAAGTATAGAGACTTAGCTTCTTTTCAGATCAGGCCAGGCATTGTCACTAAATTAAGCTTATGAATTTATTCTGATTCATCCATTTTAGAAAGAGCAATCTAACTATGTATTACACCTGCAGAGAACCATGTCCTCTTGTGATTTCACCTGATTTGCATAGGGGTAATTGAGACTATTTTTTAAAAAAGATAACTCGTCATTGATCTAATCTCAGTATAATGTTAATATTTGATTCACACACATTCTTATATCTATTTCACTGGTCTTCCTGCATTATTTTCAGTACTTCTAACAAGGAAATAACAGATCACAAATTACTTCTACAAAGTAGGAGGGAAATGGATATTAAATGCTTTTTACCCC
>WEIS01079609.1:0-26074 GCA_013389965.1 Todus mexicanus
ATAAAAAGAATTAAAAAAAATAAATAAAGAAGGAAAGGCAAAGACAGCTTTAGAAGTAATGACAGGGAAATCAGATTTTCAGGCAGCTCAGACATGTTGGCTAAGTGGAGCCTTGTGAGCACTGCATGATGCTTAATCCAAAAGGCATCCCAAATTCCAGTAACAATATTCACTTCAAGACAGCAGATGCACTATCTCACCTACACCCTTGGGGCACAGAAAAATTCTGGTATTTGGAGGTTTGCTCTTCCCTGCATCCATTCCAAATCCTGACTTACCTGTGCAAGGGCCACAGCTCCTAACAAGGCAGGAAAGGAGATGTTCAGCTGGACTCAGCTAGCGAAGGGGTCAGAGATCTGCCTGCAAAAGCCTCATGGCATTTTCATACCACTACAGCCAGGAAACATGTGGCTGAAACAGGAGTGCAGGTCACTTCGATCTTCCTTGTTTTCCTCCTCAAAGTTAAATGATTGGGTTCTTATCAAGTCTCCTCCAGGGGACCACGTGTTGTGCTGCCAGGGAGAGCACAGATACCTCCACTGTTGCAGCACATTTATGCAAGTGGTAGCTGGGTGGTACTTGGTCCCCCAAGGATCTGGTGCTAGGCAAAAAGAGAGCAGCCAGGATCCCCCAGGACCTGTACAAGGATGAGGTACGGTAATGAGCCCCGTGCCTGGAGACTGGCTGGCCCTTGCCCCCAGTCGGAAACAGGCAGAGAAAAGGTTCAGGGCAAATTACACGATCCAGCCTGAGCTGAAAAGGTGAAACTGATGGGGACAGGAGGTCAGTATGGCAGGTCTTGCAAGGTAGAAAATTCCTCCATAGTAAAACACCACTGCCTCCTACTTCTGCTCAATCCAAAGTGCAGCACAAGCAGCTGGATGCAGCCATGTCCCACTCTCACTCGTCCAGTTGATTGAGTTCATTCCCAGTGGGTCGGGATGGGTCATGATTTGCCCCTTTGTTTCTCAATGTCCATGCAATCTGTGAGTTTACAAGCAGTGAACCGTAAAAAAGAAAGAGTTGACATTTAAATGCTCAAAATCTGCTAGGACTTTGTCCAGAGTGGGCTAAGCAAACAAGTACAGATGGAGTGACCTATGATCTGCACAGTTTAGGGTGTACTCTACACTGCTTCATTTGTTTTAATCATATTAATTTATGACCCACATTTCTTGCTTAATTAGTCAAATGAAGAATGAAAAGTAAATGCACAGAAATAAGCCTCAACTTGTTCAGCTGGCTTATGACCTCCGTTACGGAGCTGGGATAGTTGTGTTGGCTTGGTGTCTGAGGTTTAATGTGCCTGTTCACATGGTGCAGAAGATGTAGAAGAACCAAATGCAAAGGAAGGGACTGAGTTTTTCAGTACCCCTTGACCTCTGGGCCTGTCAGCGAAGACCAAGGCAGTGACCACTGGGTGTCCTTGGAAGGACTATTTCAGGCGAAGAAGTACGGAAACCTTTGAGATGCTGCTATGTACGGCACAGCATTTGCCTGCAGACCTGGGGCAAGGTTACCACTTCATCCCGAAGTGATTCCTTCAGGAATCACTAGGGCTTAGTGTCTTTCAAGGGAGAGCATCGCTAGGCAGCTCCAGCAGATTCTGGAGGCATTTTTCTTCATGGGACATTGACCACTGTTGATTCTGCTCATGTGGAACAAGGCAATGCCATCTCTCACACACCTCCAAGCAATGAAAGAGGACCTCAGGGAAGATGGCAAAAAAAACCTTCCCTGGATCAGAATATTCAGACAGAAAACTGTTTTCAATGAATGAATTCCGATGATAAGGCAGGATTTTAATATTATTTTTCCATTTTGAAACCAATTTTTTTCTAACTTCAGAGAGTTGTTCCTGACATAGAGTCAAATAGGAAAAGCATTTTAAAAAATCTGATGCAAATGCCTCCATTTTCTTTATTTTCCTCCTCTCTTTCTTTCCACTGCTTTTAATTTTTAGACCAACTCTATTATTGGGTAATTGAATGGTCTAATCACATTTAAGCAGTTTTAGCAAGATGGGGTAATTACATGCAGAGCAATTGGGCTGAAAATGCACAGAATCTGGTAGCAGTATTTCACAAGAGGCTGAACCAGACAAACAAGAAGGGATGTGTTGGTTTGTGTGAGGGTACACACATGCACTTAGGGTACACGAATCTGACTCTGAAACAGGGTGATACTGCATTCAGGATCCTGAGCCCTGCCTGAGGAGCTGGGCTCTATGGAAAGCAATTCCAAAAGGCAGTTGGACAACTCCTAAATATACGCCTAGATTTTCATTAACATCAGCTAGACCAATCCAAAAGTGAAAAGACCACAAATATCTTAGGAGTTTCTGTCATCATCTATCAGAAGCCTCGCTGGCTTTTATTTCTAAATACATTTGGTGAAATAGAAGTTTCCAATAATTTTACTGCTGCCACCAGGTGTTTAACTGTCCTCTTGGCTCTCTTTTACCCAGCAGGAAAGTAGCGATTCCTGTTTAACCTTTTATGCATATTCAAAAATAAGTTTCTGGGAGCTTATAGTCCACAATGTGTGAAGCAGATATCCAGCGTGAAGGGGACACGGGACAGTTTTACCCAACTTCTTGTGCTGGGTCTTTCCTTAGCCCTCTGTGTGGTTGGTAGTTTCATCCTCCAGACCCCAGGCAGATGGGAAGGCTGATGGCAAATGCTACAGATTTCCATGAAGGGTTTGTGGGCAACCACAGAGGTCCCTCAGCTACATGGAGAGCCACAATGGAGCCCCAAACACATCGCATGATCGTGCTGCTTGTCAGGTCCCCATGGCACACAAGCAGGAGGGTCATTTCATCTTTCTAGCCCTGTGCTTTGGTCCTGGTGAGGAAATTAAACCTTTTTGTTTTCTGCCCTCAGGGAAGAGTTAACTGAGGAGCAGCCAGGAATTGCATGTCAAGAGCCCACTAGCAACATATCTGATTTAGCTAAAGCACTTTGTAGAGCCTGGGGTGCACCAGCCTGCTTATTTACCCATCTTTCCTCTATCTCTTTCCCTCATCTGAAAGCAAGACACAAGTCTGTGAGTCACAAACAGCCTAATTTCAGAAAAGCCAAAGCCACTTCTGAGAGTCTCTGGCTCATGGGTGAGACTCTGGCCTCACTGGAGCAAACCTCCCACTGGTCCCACCAAGGCATTCAACTGAGATAAACCATGGCAAAATGCTTCTCATTAAATGATCCCAGAAGAAATAATTCATATAGGGCATCTTGTTGATAGTAAGTCCTTCAGACCATGGCTGTGAATCCTCCACATTAACCATAACATCCACACTAGGCATGAAGGGAAGTGATGGAGAGCAAAGCTCGGTGGACAAGTTTGAGCCAAGGACTTCAGCCTTGGGGCTTTCCAAGCATTCCAACCTGCATGGGCACTGGACATACACAAGTCTGGGCAAAGCTTAACATTTCCCAGCTTTGTAGGCAGAATTTAATTTTGCCACTCAAGGGACAAGGAATCCAAGCATACGCTGTACAGGAGGGGGATGGCTCGGACAGCCCTTGAACAGTGAGCTTCTGCTCTCATTGGAGAAAGACAGGGGACTGGTGGGGCTGATTCTGGAAGAAACTGGCCCCCCAGGCTCTGGCATACGTGACAGGACCACAGTTACCTTGCCTGGTTCTCCTTAGAGCCTCACAGATTTCACTGCAGGGACAGAGTTTGTCTTTTCCACCAGCATATATAAACCGCACCATTCTGACAGCAGCTCCCACAGCAACAGAGGTTGTCACTTGGTGCTTCCCTGTTAGTGAGCACCATCCATCTGAGCAGATCGGACTCTGTGAAGGAAAGGGTGAAGGTCTGGCCCATGTGGTTGACACCCCTGAACTTGGGTCTCTGTGAAAGGGAGCAGGGAGAGGTCTTTACTAGTTCAGATGCTGAGGTACACAAAGGCAGCGTGCCTCAGGGAAACTGGTGTTTTCTCACACACAGACATCTCCCCTGGGACAAGAACCACTTGTTTTCCCATCTGGTCCCAGTAAGATGAACCTTGCTGGAGCTACACTAAAACATATGGCGCTGCCATCAGCAAACAGGATGAGCCAGCCCCTGGCTAGCATGAACTGATGTAAACTCACTGCTCTCTAAAGCTAGCCTGATGCAGAGACACTAGAGAACTTGAAATGCTGGCATAAAGTCCACAGAATCATTTGCTTTAAGATAAAGAAGAGCAGAGTGTGACTGTGACATAGCTGTGAAAGGAGTCACACAGACACACATTCTTAGCACAAGGTGGTTTGGATTGGTCATGGGCTGGTGTTGTAGGAGTCATCATCCCTTGAGGTAGACATAGTGGTACCTGGAGACACTAGTCACCCACTTTGGACTGAAAAAGTAAAGTGTACTTTGAAATTGTCAGAGATCTCCTCCGGAAGCAGAAAAATCTTCCCCCTAGCCCGGTTGTGTCCTTTGTTAGTGTAGCTCTCTTGAGGTCTGCAATGAGTGTCCACCATGTTGTATGAACCCTGTGTGTGCTTGTCCATCCTCTCATTGCACTTCAGGATGATTTGATGTCCATTACTGGTCTTCCTGCATGTAGGGACCAGGTTTTTGAGTGCCGTGAAAGACTCCTTTTCTCTAGTCTGCACCTACGAAAGAAGCATGGTTATTCTCCCCAAAACTTCTTCCAAATACCTAAGAGAATGAAGGATTAGCTCCTGCACAATTGCAAGGTAAACTATAGCTTTCAGAGGTCCTTGGAATGTTCTCTTTGTGACAGGAATCTTGGTCCCACATCACTACCATAAGCAGGGTCACCCTAGGCCCTTCTGGTGGCCAGCACCAGCACAGATCCCATTGCATGACGTTGAGCATTTCTGGTTTGTAGACTCACTTTGTTTGCATTTTATTTCCCAGACATGACTTCTATCCTTGCTGACAGATGTGTCCACACAGTGAGCATCCCAGCCTGGGCACAGCCTGTCCTCTAAACTGAGCCTGAGGTGTCGCAGGCACAACCGGCTCCTGCCATCACACAATGTTTTTGGCTCTGAAAAGGCTTGTTGTCCAGTTTCCTCGCTTGGGTCTTCATCCACGTCAGGGAAGTTGAACTGTCTAAGCTGAGGAAAGAGTGGAGGACCCTCAGACAAAATACTCTCCAGGGGGACGATGCATTGTTGTTCAACAAACCCTCCACCACCCTGTCTTCAGCAGGGTACCACATTACTTGGGCTGCCTGTGTGAAGTATGAGCACAGTGTTTAGTTTCTAGCGTCCAATTTAGGGGTCATTTTCATTTAAGGTGAAACTAGAACTTATAGATCTACCCATGTCCTATTTGGAGAGCCAAAGAGAAGTAGCAATTCCACTAATGACCTCTTTAAACACTGCTGCTTTGCTCCATGGACTGTACTGCTGTTGAAAGCGGGCCCCATTCCTTTGCTTTTTAAAGCAGGGGCAACTTTCCATCAAATAGATCCTGTCACCAGCATGAGTCCCAACCACAAAATCTGGGCAGCTCCTACCTTAAACCCCTCCAAAGCACACAGAGCAGTGGCAGGAGACACTGACACCTCCTGGTATTTATGTACCACTTGGATATTACTCACCAGCCTTCACCTGAGAAACTGGTTTGGGATATACCCAACACAACACACTGGATTTTACTCTGGTGCATAGGCCACCTTGAAACCAGGTCTTCCTTTGAGGCATTGGGAGATTCTGCATTTTTATCATGAACACATGGGCATTCTCTCATTATTTCTTTAGCATCCCACTGTTTCTCTGCCAAGTCTGTGGTTTAGGTAAAAAATAAAATAAAATAAAAATCAAATCAATGTACCACACAGCTCAGTGTTTGCTAATATCACAGAAACTTTATTAATTTCTTTGAGAATATCATCTTCATACAGGCTCGAGCGCTCTGTGCTCCTGCCAAGCCTAGAAATCTGGGCGAACATATCCATGTCCTTTCCCGTAGTGACAGACTTGACTGCACCATTGCTCATGGACTTGTGGACTACACCATCTTGCTGTTGTTCACTTGCAGACCATTCAATTTGGCAGAAGTTTTGCAGTGTGAGCTAATTAGGGAGAACCTGCTGATGAGAAAATCCTAGGGCAGATGAAAGGCAGACCTTAGCATCTCCCTTGCATCTCTAACACAAGAGGAAAGCAAAGAAAAATTATTGCAACAGATGCAAATCAAGTTCCAGATTTCTTGTTATCCGGAGCGAGTCACAACACTGTGTCCCAATATTTTAAAGTTATTTGTACGAGAGAGTGTCACAAATTTACACCATCCTGAAAAAGTGGGACAGCAATTATTGCTTGTGTTTTACAAGAAAAAAGGGCAATAAAGTAGCAACCAAACTTGTTTTTTTTCTAATAGGCACTTCTTGCTTCTTAAATTAAACACAAAAAACAACTCAAATCAAGTTCAGCTTTCAGAGTAATGTTGCCATTTCTGGTTTTCCGAGGGAAGCATTCTCCAGGCAGCTATCGGTTTGCTGTATGAGTTTTCTTCCAATGAATCTCGGCTTCAAGATGCTGTCGGTGTGAAACGCATGGTCCCTACCCCTCCAAAACCTCATGGCTCAAACCCCATCAGTGCTGAAGAAGGAAGATAGTGGAATAAAGGGGAAGCAAAGATCTTTTGATTGCATAGTGCCACCCACTGTCGGAGAGACAGACAGCACCGTGGCCGCTGTTCCGGGACGACGGGCTGCACTTGCTACTCCAATAAATCACAGAATCGTCGAATGGTTTGGGTTGGAAGGGACCTTAAAGATCATCTAGTTCCAACCCTCCCTCCATGGGCAGGGACACCTCCCACTACACCAGGTTGCTCAAAGCCCTGTCCAACCTGGGTTTGAACACTTACAGGGAGGGACCACCCACAACCTCTCTGTAATCCTGTTCCAGTGTTTCACCATCCTCACAGTAAAGAATTTATTTCTGGTATCTAATCTAAATCTGTGCTCTTCCAGCTTGAAACTGTTAGCCCTCATCCTATCTATCACTATACTCCCTGAAAAAAGTCCCTCCCCATCTTTCCTGTAGTTCCCCTTTAATTCTTGAAAGATCACAATAAGATATCCCCAGAGCCTTCTCTTCCACAGGATGAACAACCCCAACTCTCTCAGCCTGTCCTCACAGGAGATGTGTTCCAGCCCCCTGACCATCTTTGTGTCCCTTCTCTGGACCCACTCAAGCAGATCCATGTCATTCTCATGCTTGCGGATCAAGGAGCTGAGTACTCATACTCCAGGTGGGCTCTCACGTCTAAGATGCATCATTAAGATACCTAAGAGAGTCAGGGTATCTATAAGGCAGCTCTATACATACCCTGAGGTAGATACACACAGATACATACACTGTTGAGGTCAGGCAGATGCAAATATTTATGCACGTGAGTCTGGATTGGGCAGAGAAAGCTGATGTGAAGTTAGAGGTCCTACAAAGTGACAGAGATCCAGTGGGGCAGAGGCCTCACTGGAAAAACTTTAGGTGGGTCTGAGGGTCACAAGCACCCAGAAAAACACATCATTGGGGTACCAACCCTTCTTGGTGGCTTGCAGATGTAGAAAAGATAGGTAAGGAGAATGGGAGGGGGTGGAGATATGGAGGTACAGGGAAACATGGGCCCATACACCCATTTCTTTGGTGAAGATGCTTAGTTTGTTGTTTGGATTTGATAGGTGCTTTGATTATCAGCTACTTATGTGTATCAGGATGGAGGGAATAATGTGATGAATTTCCTGTGTCCAGACATCAGGTGGAAAAAAATTCACCTGAAGCATCACACAACATTTTGGGTTATGCCATTGTACACCCACAAAAGCAAAGATGTTTCGATTAGGCTTATCAGGACCTCAGACCAGAGCATGTCAGCACATCTCTAGACCTACGAGATCGTGTATCCTGGGTAAAGACCAAGATGTATTTCTCTATACAGAGACCGCCCAAGGCCAAAGACAACTCAAGCAGCCAGAGAGCAGGGAGTACCCCGATGAGCTGGGAGCTCTTGCAGGATGCTGTGCTTTTCTGCAGAGATGCTCTTGGAGAAGAGATATTTCATTAAGATTGTCATTTGCTACTATTTCCATCCCTGCAGAGGCTGCCTCCTCCTCAGCAGGCACCGTCCCCAGGGAGGGAGAGCTTGTGAAATATTCATACATCAGAAGAAATTACATTTGTAAGTGCGGACTGTGGAGTGACAACTGGCTGGAGGGGCGACAGGGAAAAACAATAGGAGTGAGGGAGAGAGAGAAAAAAAGGCAGAATATGAGGAATGAAAGGTGAGCTGTAATTTCCCCCTGCCGAAACACACATTGAGTCTCACTGTGGTGAGAAGCCTCTTGGTCTCTGATGGATTTTTTTTCTGGTGGCCACAGAGATGCTCCAGCACCTGTTAGGGTGAGGAGCACTACTGGCTCTGAGCATGTGAAGTGAACTGATTTTGTCCTCACTTAGGGATGGCTAAACATTTGCATCCCTGCTTCTGTGAGGCTGGAGATATAACCTCACCTGAGCACACACAAGAGGCAAAACCATCCTCTAGCCACTGGCAGATCTGTTGCACTGGTTTGAGTGGTTTAGGCATCTCTGCTGGAGCTACCCCAGTTTTAAAGGATTTTAAAAACAAAGCAAAAAAAAAATTCCACTTTTTGCAATCTTTGGTCAAATTGGATTGAATGGCGCAGGACAAAGCAAAACCAAGCCCATTTAGTCCTGCACGACAAGAGGTTTCGGGTCAATGATCAGCAGGACACAGATGGGTGCTTGGTGCAGCCCTCAGGTATCTCCAGCACATAGCTGCAAATCTCTTACGTGGTTATGGACCACTATTGCCCCACAAGCATAGTGCAAGACGTCCCTGAGAAATGTGTGTTCCTTCCTAAACCATCCATTTTCTCTTCCTCTCCTCTCTGTGTCTCCCACGGAGGATTGGATTCCTTATCAGGGTCCAGAGGCTAAGGTTTCTAGCAGTGACAGTAATAGTAAACCCAGAAATTATCAGGGTTTTTTAATGCTGTGGCAATCAGGATCCCCTCAGTGTTGCTGCTATCTGTTGCCCAATGTTGCTTAACTTACCCAGATACTCATAGGGAAGGAGTTCAGAAGCATCCTATAGGTGTTTTCTTGAGGGGGTCGTTTTCCCTCTGCATAGGAAGGATCCTGCACCCTCCCAGCTCGGTCCTCGCCGCCCTCGCAGGAAGCGTACACACGCTTGCATGATGCAGGAGCAAGTTTTGACTATTTTAGGGTCTGAAATTTCCCTGTCGGCATGGCAACTTTCAACTCCTCACCTCTGACGGAAGCTGCTTAAAATAGAAAATCCAGCAAGCCAGCATCACACTCCACGCTCAACAAGCCCAGCTCCAGCCCTGCAGGCAGGGCAGGATCTGGCCTCTCAGGGTCGGAAAAACACCAATGCTAAGGAGGACAACCTGCGGTCCATCACCACCAACCCACTGCAACTGCAGTTTTTAAACCTCCATCTGAATCTTCACAATCTTTGGAGACTAAAGGTATCCTCTCCGTATCAGTCCTTCTTTGCTCAGCAAAGCTTTGCCTCAGTGTTCTCAGACTCATCCACAGCCATTGAACTCCATCTTTCCATGGATGCTGGCTCCTTCCTAAATATATTTTCCCCTGGTGCCTCCAGGGCTGTTCAGTGCCCTGAGATTGCTATTTTGAGAAAGACTCCCCAACCCTCCAAGGTTCTTTTTTATTCTTACTTCTTTTCGCTTTGGAAAATTCATTGATTTTTTTCTTCAGCTATTTTTTCCCAAACCACTTTTTTTTTTTTCTCCAGCTCACACATAAACAATTGTGGTTGCACCGGGCCAAGCGGGCATGTGGTGTGTCTCCTCTAATCCCCGCTTAACCTAATTCATTTTCTGTCTAAGAACAAAACTCTGCGAGATTCATTCAAGGAGCCTGGATTATGTGTCTCTCAGCCTACAATGTTCTCGTAGGATTAGGGAATAAAAAAACCCTAGAAGTCATCGGCAAGCCACTAAACCTGCAACAACCCAAACACCTAGAAAAGCCCTTTGTGTGCCTGGGTTTGAGCTAAGAACCAGGATGAGCAGGACGAGCTTCTCCACCGAAACGTCATTGCCAATGCAGAGACCAGTCCTCAGAGCTATTTTTAGGTCTTTGAGGACCTGGACCTTGCTGTCGTATTTTGTTTCTAAGGTTCTTTTCTTTTCTCTTCTCTATTACCCAAAGTTTTCTGGAGAGTTCAGCGAAGGGAGTCATGATGTCTGGGGGGGTTTATTTGGTTTTCTTGTGGGAAAAGCAGGTGATCTGAAACTGAAAAAAATAAAACCAATCTTCTGTGTTGGGAAGACGGGTTTGTTTTGTACAAACACAGTCACTGCTGGTTTTTGTTGCTTCCAGGAGAGCTTGTTGACATTTTTTCAATCAAAATACTTTCCACACTCCCTCCAGTTGATGTCTTCTTATTTTTTTATTTTATTTTTTTTGGTCTTCAGTTCTGGACGGTAAATACTGCTTAATGCGTATTGTTTTTTTAAACAATTCATTCACTTCCACTTCTATGTAATTTTGGAAGTGCAACAACCATCAAAGCATATTTTCCCTTTCTGCATATGGGCCATGAATATTAATATAAGGAAGTTCTCTCCCTCCTGGCTTTGTTTTATTAATTCCCCTCCTTTCACACTGCTTCCCTCCCTCCCAAACTTGTCGAAGCTGTTTCAACCAAAGAAGAGGCAACCCTCAGTTCTCCTCTGGAGAGCCTGAAGGACTCCCCAAAGCCAGGCTTGGTCAATATCCTTTGCTTTCCAGGATAAAAATGGATTCATTTCTTAAAGGATTCCACTTTTTCCTTTTATTTCTTGATTTGGGGATCCACAGATGCTCAACTGAGCCACCTTTGACAAGGTATCTTTCGCAAGAGCTTGCTTGCTGCAGGCTCTTGGCTCCAGGGGGAAGCAGGAGACAGCTGGGAGGACAAGTCACCTCCAAGCACAGCAATGAGCTCTGGCCAGGAGCAAGCCAGGAACACTATCCCCTGCAGCTGTTTCCAGCTTTTTTAGGGTATACAGACTCCCATAGAAGCTGCCAGTGGAAATCGGGATCCCTGTATTGTACCTGACTTGTATTGCTCAATCGCTCTTCACAGATTCCCTCACAGCAAAAACAGGGATGCCCATTCCCCAGATCAGAGAGAAACCCAGGAGTTTTCATCTCTTACACACAATGCCAGAGGAGATTTAATGCTTTACTACCACGAGTGTGTGCTCTTGTTCGGCCTGAGAGGCAGCAAATTCTCATTTCCTGGGCAAGGCTCCTCCTGAGCTCCTCTAAGGGCAGGGGAGCTGCTGCAGCTTCCAAGGAAGACTGGCAAGAAGCTGAGATATCAGGAAAAGGCAGCCAAGCTGGGCAAGCAGTATCAGATGCTCATCCAAAGGATCTGCAGATAAGAGAAAAACAGGCAAAAAAATTCCCAAAAAAAAAAAAAAGGAGGAAAAAAAAAAAAAAAAGTGCTTACAGTCTCATTTCTAGGCTGCGATGGTATAAAGCCCTGCCAGGACAACAAATCTGATGTTTGGGAGTGAGGTGTGCTCGCTCCAAACATAAGCTTTCCTGGATCTGATGAACAGCGAAACAAAGTTAATATCTTCATGTAGTTCCATTTATATATGAGTCTATATCGTCATTATTAACACAGTCAATCCCAGGAGTTTTATTTCTTGATTCCCTTGAGAGGTGCTGGAGTCCTGAGGTGCTCTGGGCACAAAGCCTGCCAGCCTGGAGCTGTGGGTGCGTTCCCTCAGGGGCGGGAGGACTACAAAAAGTGCTTGTCCTCAGGCTGCCCAAATAAACAAAGTAAACACCCTTGGCCCCAACCATTATAGGAAAGGGTCAGCCCACAAGTCCTGAGTCACTCCCTGAGGGACACCCGGCAGAAGAGGCAGTGGTCACCTGCACATCCCTCCTGCTCCACCACTCGCCTTTGCTGTAGCTACAGCTGGCCCCTTCCAAACAGCTGAGTGCCTCTGATCTCTGCTCCCAAGGGAGTGCACCCTTCCTTTCCCAAAATTCACCTTGTTTGTCTCCTGCTTCTCCTCCCGCACCTCCTAGTTCCTCCTGCTGGTGCTCCTCTCTCAGTGGCAGGCACCAGAGGTGATGGGGCTTCCTCCGGGCCAGCCCGAGCTTAATATTAACCCGTTCCTCCCTACTCATGGTGTTAATCTTGCTGCGTGAGCACAGGTGGAAAAAACTCATTGAAAATAACTCAAATATCTAAGCCTCCTCTCCAGTTTCGAGTTTCTCTCTTAGCCTCGTAGCTTTGCAGGCTGATAAAGCAATGGCTGCACAATCACGTTGCTTTGAGATTTGGCACAAAGGATGAGATAGAAGCTTTTTGTGTGTGTATAGAGGAGAGGGGATGGTCAGGATGAGAAGAAAGGAAGGGAGCAGTGCAGCAGATTTGTCCCAACAAAGGAAGTTTTCACCCTGTGCCGCCTCCTTTCCTGCCTCCCTCCTCCCAGCCCCTCACAAGCCACCAGCTGAAACCTAACCCAGTGCTCAGGCTCTGTCCGAGGGAACAGAAACCTGCTGGGAGAAGCACAGATGTCGAAGTAAAGGGAAAAAGGATCTCTTAAAACTTTGGAAAAAAAGGTCAGCTACTACTTAATTTAGAATACATTTCTAATGAGGATTGCCTGGGTAGGTTGTACAGGCTACTAGAAAGTCCCTTCCATACCTCACAGTTAGTCCGACTATATAAAACCCCCTCTCTCCCCTCCCCACATACTCCCCTGACCGTCGCAGCTTGTAGGACATCTGCCAGGGAAGGATGATAAGACAAAGAAGCAAACACAAATCACAGCCGCTAATTGCAAAGCCGTATGTATCTGTCCTCGCCCTTTTGTGCCTTCGCCTTCAATCCCCAGTTTGCCCATCCGATCCATCTCCCTCTGTGCTGCTCCCCTTTATGTTTTGAAGCACAACTTCTCCGTAATCAGCTTGACTTCTTGTGTCTCCATCCTTGTGCACCTCTAGCCTTCTTCTCTTTGGCAACTTGTTTGTTCCTTTTCTCTCTCTCTCTTCTTCCTCTAACATCACCATCCTTCCTACCTCCCTGCTTGTCTCTCTGAACAAACACACACAAAATACTTTGCTGTTGCCGTGCTTTTCAGATATAAACTAATTACAGTCTACAAGCCAGCAGGTCAGTGGTATGATCCTTATTTTTGTAGCCCTTGGTCCTACTATGTCAATGCACACACAAACATGCATGGAGAAAGGATGAGGGTCTTTCGGGGAGGTGGTATCCTGGTTTGAGTTAGAACAGAACTAGTTCTATTCAGTGATTTTACTTTTCATCTCAGTCTCTTCTAGCTAACAGCACTGTCCAAAGCTAACAGCAGATTTTCACAGACAGTGTCTGCTTCCAGCAGCAATAACATTTGATGTTTGGAGTTACTACCAAGGATTGTTGTGCAGAAAGGCTTGTGCTTATACTTGCTCCTGTGCAGGCTAAGGTCACTGCTAAATCTTGCGCACCACGTTGGGGGTGCAGAAAGTTAAAGGCTGCACCTGTGGGGACGAGCAGACAGGGCAGGTGACCCTAAACTGACCCATGAGGGATTCCAACTCATATACATCATATTCATTATAAAGCTGAGGGATCACAAGGGTCAAACTCTTCTTCAATAGTCATCGTCCAAGGAGGTCTCTGTTCTGCTTTCAATCCTGATCCATGCTTTCTTGAACACAGTTCCAGAATGCACCTCCTGAACATGGTTCCTGTCTGCTACTGAGTCCAGTCTGGGACTTCCCGAGCATTTGCTCCACAGCATCAATGGCGATGGTGACATGCTGGCTATCAGGGGAGTTGGGTTTGATACCGGGCTCGCATATGTTTCTATCATTTTATTGTTATTATTTTCATTATAAGCTGTTTTAGTCTATTTTCCAATCCTTAAGTCTCTCCCTTATGCCTTTTCTCTTCTTCATTGGGAAGGGAACAGGGTTAATAGAGAGCATCTGTCATTTGTCTAGTGGCTAGCCCAGCTCTAAACTTTGACAGGTAGTAAGACCCAGCCACCAAAAACCTGTAAAACCAATAAAAAAGGGCTGGTTCACACCACAGAAGCACTCTCTTGTCAGCACAGGCTGCTTGGTGCTCAAGAGAAAAGCCACATTACCTGTACTTCAACATCAGGAGGCAAAGGTGCCAGCCTTTGGGTCATCCCCTCATGATGACCCAGCTTCCAGATTTCCAGGAACAGGATTTTTACCAGCCAGAAGAATGTTGGGAGACTATAAGAATCCATAGTTTTACATCAAATCAATTTAAAGAAAAATCAGAACAGACCCCAGGGAAAGAAGGAAATCCCCTAGGGATGACTAGGAGTTAGTTTAGTGCTTTCCTGGGGAAAAAATAAATCGCTGGGCACACCAAGAACTGACCATCTCTGTGGCAGTGTTTGACCACCTGAAAAAAATGATGCCTGACGTTTATGATCAGTGTTTCTTTCAAGCCTGAACTGTCTCCACTCCAGCATATTTACTCCACGGGTTTCAAACACTGAAAAATCAGAGGGAAAACAGGGTGAAAATATTTAGGAGAACAAAGCAAACGGGGAAGCTCTTTCATAAGCCAAATACCATTATGTTTTGCAGCATTGGTGGGAAATGTCTGGACTGTGGGACCTCAGCGATAGCAAATCTTGTTAACAAGCTGCTCAAGTGTTCATGTGAGGCGCCAGAAGAATGGGTTACGTGTCTTATTGATTTAATGACAACTATTGCTGCTAGGAATTGATGTTTTCATTAGAGAAAGCAGATTAGCAATAGGCTTGTGGATGTCAGGCTGACCCAGGAGATGGCAGGGTACGAATGGTTTCCCCTGTTGAAATATAACTTACAGGCAAGATGTAATGGAGGAAGACTCTGCTAATAGCATGGTGCTGTAAAACAGCCCTGGTTTACTGGATTAAAAAATCCCATAGTTGCTGATACCCACTGAAGATTATGATACCATGCCTTTGAAGAACAGTGGTGAAATACCTGATGAAAGGTACCCCAATCTGTCAGCTGCCTTTCACGCAGATGCATTGCTGGCATGTGCAACTTGGTGTCCACCAGGACCCCCCAGGTTCTTTTATGCAGAGGGGCTTTCCAGCCAGTCAGCCTCCAGTCTGTACTGGTGTCTGGGGTTATTCCTACCCAGGGCCAGTACTTTGCATTTCCCTTTGTTGAACTTCATGACAGCTCAGTTTTTCAGCCTGTTGAGCTCCCTCTGGATGGCAGCACAACCATTTGGTGTATTAGCCACTCCTACTAATTTGTATTGTCTGTGAATTCCCTTTGGATGCACCCTGTTCCGTCCTTGAGGTGATTAATCAAGACGTGGGACTGCATTGGCTCACAACATCAACCCCTGGGGTGCGCCACTTGCTCCAACAGGACTTTGTGCTGCTCACCATGACACTCTGGCCCCAGCCATTCAGCTGGTTTTCAACCCATCCCACCACCCACTCATCTAACCTGTACTTTGTCACCTGGTCTGTGAGGATATTATGGGAGACAGTATGGGAGCCTTACTAAAGTCAAAGTAAATAACACCCACTGCTCCCTCAGCTTCCACCCAGTCACCTCACTGCAGAAGACAGGTTGGTTAAGCATGATCTCCCCTTGCATTTCTCTTTTCCTACTGAAATAGCAGCAGAGCCCAAGGACATGATGTTTTAAGAAAACAATGAGATTAAGAGACAGATGCTAAGTGTTCACAGCACTTCTGACAGGGATAAACTGCAATATCGGTTTCTCTCAGATGGAGAACACACAGCCTGCACTTCAGAGGAGAGGCTTAATGATTTAATAGGGCTTTCCCATCCCTTGCTAGTGAGCTTCGACAGTGCCCACGGATATGTGAGTATCGAGAAAAGACAATCACCCATGTAAATAAATAATTAGAAACTCTCATATAGGAACCAAGCGCTGAAGAGGTTGCTTGGGCATATTTCACACAAAAAACTAAGCAGGATTCCATGTGCCGGCTTATGTTCCTCATCTCCTGGAGGAGGGATAACGTTGGGCTCTCTTAATTCTTTCTACTGCCCCTGGGGCTGCACCCTGGGTTATATTTGGTGTTTCAGGCTGTTTCACCAGCACTTAGTGCTCATGTGAATGCAGCGATCACACATATGGTGAGAGGAGGGTTGAAGAGGAATTCTCCAGCTTCTACTTCCTTTCTTTCTTCTTTTCCTTGTCTACCTTCCTTCCCACCTTGGCCCCAGTTTCTGTTTCCCAGTGGAACTGCTCTACGCTCCCTGGCTAAATAAGGATATCTCACAGAATGGCTCTGCGGGTTGTCATCCATCTGTAGCCTCCACTCTAACATTCGATTAGGTGGAAACGTCTAACCTTCAATTAGATGGAAAAGGAAGAAAGAAAATAAACTTCCACGTGGTTGCTTGTGGCGCAGCCTGTACCATGTTTGCAGGGGAGCAGGAACTTAAACCTCTGGCATCCTCAGTGGCTTCATTACTGAGGAAGGATGTTCCCTGCAAGCTTCATCTTCTCTGTGTAATACTGAAGCTTTGGCCACCCAGGGCAAATGTTTAATCATTTAAACACAGCAGCATGTGTGGATCCAACAAGACCTACCAGGTTTTATCTGCAAGGAGAAGGGAAGCTTGCAGTGGTACCAACCCCTCTATTTCCTCTTAACTCAGGATCATCGACTACGGTAGCTAATAATCACATAGTTTAGCTTGATAAAATAAGAGAAAGAGAGAAGGGTGTAACTAAAGATCAAGATCAAGTATACAGATTTCCAGAGAGGAAATGTCCTGAAAATGCCATAAACCCTACCAGACCGTCTCACTGCTGCCACTGGGGAAGGAGGGGTTTTTTTAAAATATAATGGCAGCAAATAGACCAAAGAAGGAAAAAATAAGATGTGCTTCCAATGACCCGCTATGAAATCCTCCTCCTTGCAGGAGCCTGTGTGAAGCTTCACCTTTTTAATTATTTTTTAACATCCTGCTTCAACCACCATTTATGAACTTGATTGAGTAGCTCCTCCAAAATCAGGAAGTCTGCACTAACTAACATTGCAGGAAGCTCTAGTTCCAAGTCCCACACAAGAGGCTCTGGCACCTACAAAGTTTCACAGGATTTTTGGGTGCTTACCACCACCCAGGCAGGGCATGTCCTCAGATGACAGAATTGAGAAGAAAAGAAAAAAAAAAAAAAGAAAAAGAAAAAAGAAAAAAATAAGTCATCTCAAAAAACAAGTAAAACATGCTTCTGATGCAAAATTAGCATTTGGTGGAGAAGTGACTCATGGTGACTGAGGGCTTCGTGCATCCCTCCTCTGAAGCAGCCAGGATCTTTTTCTGGCTTGTGAATCACCAGAAAGTGGTAGATGAGCATGTCTTGAGCTAAGCAAAAAACTGAGTGTGTTAAAGAAGAAGATAAATGTCTCATTTCTGCTCTCTGAAATAGCACTGCCAGCAACTTTGTGATGCCAGGAAGCGGGGAAACAGCATTTCTAGCGGTGGGTTAAAAGGTGGAAAGCCTTGTTTACAGTGAATTCTTGAGTTTTGGAAAGCTTGGCTGTGAACAAAAAGTGGATTCAGCTGAACACTGAGCAGAGTTCTGCATGGGAAGGGAACATGGCAGCTCCTTTGAAGGCATTAAGCCTTCTTGTTTTTTGCAGGACCCCATGCTTTAGAGGGCCTGGCTTGTTTTCCAGATGCTTTTGTCACCCATAACCCCTCCCACAATCCAAAAATGCCATCTTCAGGCTCTTCACAAAACCCCTTCAGAGGCCTTTTGGAAGAAGTGGTGGGAGTGGGCATCAGGAAAGCAGCTGAGTATCACCCTAAACCCTATTTACACGCTCTCCCTGCAGACACAGCCCCAAATGAGTTGCACTGGGTGCAGCAGAGCCAGCTACTCAAGGACAAGCCATATGAATTGCAGTTTTACCAGTTAAATTGCTAAGGGACAGAAGGAAGAAGACACTTATATGTTTATTTAGTGGAACACATACACTATTAATTTAGGTTAGAATCTGGCTGCGTGACACTGAGCAAGCACAGCACCTCCAGCTCTGCTGGGAGTTGGGGCAAACACTTTCTGACCAAGGCAGGGCACAGCATGAAGCCAACAGGCACAATTTGCTGTCTAGACACCACCTCAACTCCGAAGACATGCTGCACTTTTGCTATTTGCCCCCACGGGTGTGCTTTGCAGATGACAGGAGTGCAGTGCAGAAGCCCCAGATGTCAAGGCAAGGAGAGGTATCAAAATGCATTTTGTTTGTGATCGAATAGCTGTCCTGGCTGGGTTCCCTGACTGCTAACGTGAAAACATCAGCCCTTTTTCTGCTCCTCATTTCATAATTAGGCCCTTTTTCATACTTTGTTCCTAAATCTCCTTTAATTAATTTTTTAATCCAGTTGACTCCCCACAGCAGCATCCCTGACTCAAACAGCCTCTCTTCCTGTACCACAGAGAAATGTTGATGATGATCTTTTTTTTTCTTCACAACAAGTGGAATTAAGTGCCAGCTTTTGTCATGGCTACAAAACATTCTGCTCTCTCACCAGAGGATTCCCTTTGGATAATTGCTCGTCACAAAATAGTAAATACTCAGCATAAATTCTCAAGATGGAGTTGAGGAAAATCCCCAGCTGAACTCTGTTATATGGCTGCGTGATTGTATCAGTGCTGCAAGAAGTGGTTGAAGGATGCCTAGGCAAGTGGCTGGGTATGCCATTCCTTGGGGAACCAGATATCCAGGTGCAACCCCCTTTTTTTTTTTTTTGGCCAATTACGTTGTGAATGCAGGCAAGAGACCTCAGATTTTTGTGCTTCCCTTCCTCAGACTTGAAAGGAAGGTGAAAATCACTTCTCTCATCACAGGAGAGCTATATGATGCTGCTGCTGAAGGGAACCTGAGAAAGAGCCCACAAACACTTTTCTCAAGGATGCTGTGCAATAGGATTGTCCACTCACCCTAAGGTGCCTGCTGAACTTTTTTGTTGAGCAGCAGAGGAGTGATGCACAAGTGACATCAGGCCAGTAGTGCAGCTCCGTGTAAAAAACGCTGCCTTAGCAAGGCTGCTGTGAAAAGTCCTCCAGCTTAGAACGGCAACAAAGACTGGCAAAACAACAACAATAACAACAAAAAAACCAACCCCCAAAAAAGAGAAAAAAAGGAGTAAAATTCAAATGCTGCCATTGCTTTCATGGTAATCAGTGTGGCATTATGCAGAACGATTTGTAATTTTACACTGACGGCTATTATCTCCTGGCAGCCACCATGATTTAAACAAACATCTGATACTGCAATAGGCTGGGGTTTTTGTGCCTTTGACAAGAACCTCACCACAATAAGGAGCCCAAAGAGAGGGAAATGTTGTTTCGCAGTCTCCGTCTCTCTCCTGATGTATGAATCGTGGCAGTCCTTCCTTGGCGCTTATTATGCTTGGTGTTTACGGTAGCACTTTGATGTCAACCTTGCTTGAAGCGCCTTTTGCGTAGCAACAGAAGAAACAGGTCCTGTGGACATTGCTTGTAACATTCTCCCCTTCTTCATGGAGAAGTGCTGGGAGTGAAAGGGGATGGGGGGATAAACTCCACAGCTTGACCCAATGTGACAAATTTTGAATTTCAGTAAGTAATGTCAAAGCAATGTCCAAGCTCTCACTTGAGCAAAAACATTTTCTTCTCTTTTTTCTTTTTTTAATTTTTTTTTTTTAAATTATTATTTTTTACTTTTTTAATGCTCTCTAGATAGGCAAAGCAGGTAGCAAATGCCTGGGTAATAAGTGACTGAATAACTCTTTGGATGTATATGTTCACAGCAATTCTTCTAATCTCCCTTACAACCCACAAAACAAGGGAATGAGGAAACCAAAAGGCATGAAAGGATACAGAGAATGAGAAATACTCTACTTTGCCTTGGCTTGGCTTTTCAACTGAATTTCTTAGAAATCCAAATATTGAACTACCCCAGTGACTGGGAAAGCTTCAAACTCATGAGCTGTCTTGTCCTGGATGCTGAACAGGATCAAGCACAAAATGGGATGAGGCTTCAGAGCTGGAATTCTCGAGTTTGGATTAATTAATACTATCAATATTTCTCTTGCCATGAGATCTTGTTCATTAACGATGCCTGGGTTACTCAGGCTCTCCCAGCAACCACAAGAATACCCTGCCAATCCACAGGGATTTCCTATACTGCTATATTTAGCAGAAAACTGCAATTTTGAACCAAAGAAAAACTGCTTAGGCCAGCAATCTATTCATGTTGAACCTGGCTGGATTTCAGTCAATTGTTTCATTAAATTTTCAAGTTTTGATACAAAAGAAAGGAGGATTGAGAAAAACTCTCTAGGAAAATTTTGTAGGGAAAACTTTTTCCTTCTAAGCAAACCAGCTTTAATTTGCTCAAAGCTGATCCACAGTCACAGAACTTCTTTGGTTTCTGGAGATATTTCTAGTTTTTGTCTGGCTACTTTTGATAGTTTATTTAAGGTGTTGCTGGCACTAGTCAAGTATTTCTGAGCACTTTTTAAAAACTTTATGGTTTGGGGTTTCTTTTCCTTTAATTCTGGAAGCATTCGTGTGCCCAACAGCTGACAAGCTGTTTCTAGCTCTGGCGGCTTGTCCAATAAAATATTTTCACATTTCCTATGGCCTTGATACATTTCTGGGATGCTCAGAAAAATAAAGAGCTGTCATTCCTACCTCAAAGCCTGTTACCAAGTACTCTGCTTGATATCTAAAAACTCTGCTGTTCTGAGGCAACTATAATTTAAAGTTAAGGTGATATAATGGACTACCCCCTTCAGTTCCCCTTGAGCCAGATTCAAGGTCATCCCTCCAGTAGCTTCAGGAGACTTTGGCACAAACCCATGGCTTCTTGATTTATAATTATAAGCCACTTTTTAAAACCTTGTCTGATACTACCCAAAGTTCCTTAGCCCAAAGAAAGATGTTTTGCAAAGTTGTGGGGTTTTTTCCTTGTAATACTTTTTTTTTTCTTTCTTTTTCTTAGAAGCTCCTTTTTTTTAGGACAGTGGGATCTTAGCATCATTTTGAGATGTTAAATGCTGTCAAACACATGAAAACCAAAGTGAGGTGGTCCAATGGTCCCCCAAGGCAGAGAGATAGTCCTCCCAGGTGGCTGCAGCACATCTGTTTGGGCACAAGTGCTCAGTGGCCCCTTAGGTCTGGAGGCACGACCCCAGCCAACTGGTTGATCAAAATCAAACCAGCCCTATCTAAGTAAAGCCATTTTTATCTATTTCAAAAACATGGCCATTCTCCTTGTCTGCCAGGAGTGGGCACAGCTCTGTAGCCTCTTCATCCCACTCCTCCCCAAGCCTTGGCTGGGCCCTGGGGCCCTCTAATGCTTGAGATCTTCCTTTTGATCTCAGATTTAGCCTTGAGAAGAGTAAACTCTTTGCCGCCCAGCTGGAGCCAGTCGGGACCTACTCCTCAGTAAACATCTTCTCCTTTGTTTTGCCCAGGAATGTTATCTAGGTCATTGTTTTACCTTTCCTGCTCAGCCCTGCTCAAGACAATCCAAAAATGTTAGTAAAGCATAACAGTGGGAGCTCCCAGTTTGCAGGGTCCATCTTCACCCATCCTTTGGATGCCCACCTCACCTTCTCCATCCTATTCTCACCACGTCAAGAGCTCATGAGACTACCTGCTCCCTCATGGTGATGTCTCATCAGTTCCCCCATAGGTAGGATTTCCTGGGATAACTCTGCATAGAGGATGTGGCCAGATCCTCATCCCTCTATGACATTTTGTGTCCCCGATCCACCTGAACACGATCTCTGTAAAAAAAAGGAAACAATCCTAAGGCTCAGCTCTGTAACACTGAGCAGGTCTGTAAAAATAATAATAATAAAATATTTAAAAGAATTCAGAGGGAGTTGACTTTTATTTCTCCACTCAGCTCTATGTTTACCTCTGAACACCAGCCCTCATGGCAGGGCTGTGTTTCCATATAACACACCCCCCTCCTTAGATAATTACACTTAATTACTAGTGTCGGTGGCTCAAACGTCTGCCAGGCTCCACTGCGATTATGGTGACGGCACTCGGGAGCTGAACAGGTCCACTGCGCATGGTCCAAGCTGCATCCTGAGGTTGTCCAGTGCCCCCTTGCCCTGCTCTGGTGGCAATTCTGGGAAAATAAAAAAGACTCACAATCTGTTACAGTAGGATGCAGAGATCTGCCCTAGCATGCAGGAAACTTGGGCCAGTAGTTATCTAGGAGGTGGGAATAGTCCCTCTCATTCTAGCAAATTAAGAATAAAGATGCTGACAGAGCTGAGAGCAGCTGAGTTTATCACAGCTTTTAATTTAGAAGAAACAACCCGCTAATGTGTGCTCTGAGCAGATGGATATCACACAAGCCAAGGTTTTAGGAAGCATTCCTGATTTTTCCAGACTTTTCTTCATAAGACCTTTCCATTACTTTTTTTGAGCCTCATGGAGATCGGCAAGGGTCAAAGAGGGATGGTGGTGGTGGAGTGGCAGCCAGGGAAAGGTAAGAGGGACTGGCAGGAGCCCATCTGACCCAGGATGGGGAGCACTGAGGCTGGTCTATCTTCTGCTCTCTCCCGTGAGCAGGGGGGGATTTGCTCCTGGAGCTGCTGTTCCTGTGCTCATACTGGTTTTGTTACTTGGAAAATGCCATCTTTGAGGAAAGGACCTCACAGAGCTTTATGAAGGCAGCAGTTTCGCCCCAGCAGATAATTGAGATGCCAGATTTCCAAAGCCTCTAAAGCGTTTTGTTCCTTCTAAAGCACTTTGTTTGAATGGAGTATAAAGAGAATTGCTGGTTTTCTGCCTTATTTTTCAAGCCCTTTCCTTGGTCTTAAACTAGTTTCCGAAATACCCAACCCTGCAGGAAGGTTATCAGGGCTTGGTGTACACCCTTTAGAGTACAAGCTGGTGTAAGTGGGTGCACGATAACTCATAATCTGCCTGCCTGGCAGCTCACTTAAGGATCTACTCGCTGATACGCGTAGCACCAGGAATAGAGTTTTATTGCCAAATAATCCTTCATTCTGAAATCCTCTACCTCAGCACTCTGATGAAATATCCAGAGATAAATGCTAATTTCAGCGATTCCCCAAGCCTCGTTCACAGAGCTTGTTCACAGCGTTTATCTGTATCACTTCAGCCAAAAATTGTTGTAATACTTCTTCTTGGTAATTATTTGAAAAAGCCGTTGCAATGTGCCACCTGCCTCTCCGCACAATGTGCCTGTCCCGTTCATCTACTGGCAGCTACAGGAACCAGATGCCAAGGTGCGGAAGATAATTTCCCCATGGTAAGGAACATCTGGCTTCTTGGCAAACTCAAAAGACCATTGTGCCGACCAATCTCTCCAGTGTTGCTTTTGGTTGTACAATGAGGTTATACGTGAGCTGGCAGTATGATCTTGCTCTTCCAGATACCTTCTGTCTTCGGGTGACTTTTGAATGTAGCAGATTTGTTGCTTTGCCCAGAAGACCTGGTTTCTTGAAAGCTTCTCATCTTGTCTTGTTTTTCAGCTGAACTTTTTTGCTGTGCTCAGACCTATCCACCTTTCTGCTGTTTACAGGAAGATTTGTTGACCTTTTCACCACACACCTCACTTTTGCCTTCTGTTTGCCTCACTCAACTTCAGGCAGTTCTCTGAGAAACCTAAATAGGGAGGTTTTTCATCCTGGGTTGCCCCTGTAGCAAATGGCCCAGAAGACGCAAGAGATGTTTCTCCTAGCAGGAGTTATAGCTAGGTAGGGTTGTCTTCTCTAGGGTCTCTCTTTCCACTGAGTCTAGATGAGGCCTTGAATGATCACAGTCTTATCTTGGACAGCTTAGTGATATGCCATTAGCTAACTCATAATTCACTTGTGCTATGATGGTACTAATGATGCTTTGTCTAGACCTCAGCCAGGCATTGCACAGATATCTGGGCTAAGATCTGGGCTATGGGGCAGCACAGGATTCTCCAGGTCCCACATCAGAAGGACTTTGTGGGTATCTGCTTTAGGGGTGCATTATGGCTATAAAAGAGCCAATAGCCACATGAGATGCAGCGCAGTGAAGAAAGTAGCTTTCCATTAACGTTATTTTTTGGCTGATGAAAAATACATCTTCTGTCTTCTATCAAGCACACTGAAATGTAGAGGCATTAAATTAAATAATTTCCTCCTCTTTCTTCCTTTTTTTTTTTTTTATACCCAGCAGGTTTTTTCATATATTAACATTTGCTACAGTAGAGTGGTGAATTATTGTGGTAGAGCTAAACTACTGTGGCTTGAAGAGTTTTGCAAAAATAGGTTTTTTATATTAGAAAAACATAGAATTTTGGTTAGTTTGAGGTAGCAGCAAATGAGGCAGAAATAAAAAGCTTGGAAAGTTCTGTTTGCTGCTTATGTAGGAGACTTTCTTGATTTTATAAGAAACTTTCTTTACACTCATCCTTAATGCGATGTTCTTTGCCAGGACCTGGAATACAAAAATTAAAAATAATGGACTATCCTGCATCAAGATGTTTACACCTTGAATGTAGCCTATTGCTATTATTGATCTATTACCAACAGCTCTTTTCCCAGCATGGATTGGCAAAACCAGGCTGTTTTGAAAACAGGTTTCTCCAGTGCATTAGTGGAAGGAGGGATGCCGGACATGGATTGGGATCCACATCTTGTTGTTCCTGGAGCACCCCCTGCCTGCTCCTTCTGCCTGTAGGGGAGGAGTCCAGGAACATGACTGCCAGGACAAAAGTCACAGGTTCCTCCCAAAATCCACCAAGATGATCATGCAGGAAGGTCTCTCGCTCTGGGCTTTTGTTTCAGCAGCTCTAGCTGAGCAAACAGAGAGGGACCACCAGGTCCCTATCACAGCCATGGGCAAAAACCCTGGGAGACCAGGTTAGTGGAAATCTAGGTGTGGGAGAGCTGATGTCACAAAATGGCCAAGAGTTAAGTGTCTAGGTGGAAATCTTTACTAAGAGGTGTATTGTGTTGCCTAAAAATAACTACCACTTCTTTATCCAAACCACATCCCTCTGGAGAGATCCAGTATTTAAGCACATTTGGATGCTAAGAGGAATCCTAATCAGTAAGACATTTCACTTTGGCCACAGACCTCTCTGAAGTCACTAGGAAGCATCTGCAGAGGCAACGGGAGGACTTGGCCATCATCCATGCCCACGCACTGCAGCAGCAAGTTTGCTGTTTTAGTAGTTTCCTTTAATTGGGGTGATTGCTCGCACGCAGAGGAGCAAAATAAAATCCTGTGAACTCTATATAAAGAAGATCATGGTTGGGCAGACAAGGCTAGATGGACTGACATAAGCAGGAGGTACTGCCTGTCACCCCATCCTCTAGCCCATGGGGAAAGATCCACTCCAGACACCATGTTTCCATTTTCAAGAGTGTTTACCTGGAGGGAAGCGGGTCACCAGGATTTGGAGTCTTTCCACTGGCTGTCCACAGCATACTTTGAGAAGACCACAATCCATCATGCTAAGCCTGTGCCTCCAATCTCACCTTTTATCTGACTCCCCCATCAGCAGCACTCCTGCAGCTTCCCCTCAAGCAGGTGGATGGGATTTTGGATGGGAAGGGTCAAGGTCCAGTTGAATCCAGCAGCTCTCGCCACCCTCATCCTGGCGGGGGTATCCTTTGTAGAGCTCAGCTGTGCCTCTTCCACAACAGCAGACGATTCAAATATTATTTAAATAATAATAATAATAATAAAATCATCTCACAACACTTCCACTCTCATTGCGTCTCTTTTTCTTCCTTCTCAGAGACGTTCCTTCTTTAAATTTAAGATGGTACTGGTCACCTTTGCTCCAAAAAACCACAAAGCTGCTGCATAACTATTTTCCAAATAATTAATCTTTCCAGTGGAATAACTTAAAGCCCCACGTTTCCTGTTATGTTATACAGCTGCAATTTGTAACGGGAGATCCCGCGCTGCACTATGTGGGCAGAGGGCCAAGGACGTGGCGCTTTACCTAACAAGAGCTCTACATAAATAATCTTTAGCCACAAGTTAAACAGTTAGGTTCTGTTCAG
>WEIS01079609.1:26215-42106 GCA_013389965.1 Todus mexicanus
TTTCACGATAATAGTGGGAAGGGTTGGGATATGGCAAAACTCAGCCATTAACCATTGTCTTCTCAAATTGAAGGAAAATATTTCAAAGGCTTTCACCCCCAGGCTGTAATTCAGCAAAGCATGCTCACGGATCACACTCCCAAGGCTATTTCAGCCCTAAAGATACAGCAAGGAGCTCGGCAGAGGTTTGCTGTGGGATGGGAAGTTCTAAAAGCATCTAAGCCAGTCCAGCATCTGACGCTCTATGATGTCAGTGGGATTTTAGGCATCTCTTTGGACTTCCAGGACCCTTAATACACTCAAAATATGTAACACACAGTTAATGGCCTAACATGAGGGGAATGGGATGAAGCGGAGGATGTGTGCACTGGCTGCTCGCCTCCTCTTTTTGGCGAGGAGATGAGGGTTATGCACTCCCTAAAATCACAGCTCACCCAGCCCAGTGAGGGAGCAAGCCCAGAAGGACTACTTCCAGCATAACCCAAATTTGCAGGATATCCCTATTACTCTGGGGATTACCTTCAGACCTCCCGGCAATGGAGTGGACTCGCTGGGATGAGTGAGGAGAGAGACCAGAGGCTGCAGTTTCCTCACAGCCCTATCCACGGCTCCTGCTCACACCAATGGGACTTATTCCAGGTGATGGAGAAGAGCCTGGTGACCATGTTAGTATTAGTCCTGGCTGGTCAGATGCACTGTCCTGGTGTGCAGGACGCTTGGTGTCACATTAGCCACAACATACAGGAGCAATCTGTCGAAAGGGAAACTATTTGAAATTAGGCAAACAGGAGAATGGCTTCCAAAAGGCATGAAAATTATCTTGTTTCATGCTTAGAATAACCCCATTACCACAATATCCTGAATGAATTATGCCACACTACCCATGCACACACACACACACAAAAATTCCCCCTTTGGGCTACTTAACAACAGTGAGAAATTTCAGAAGGGGAAGCTCCTGAAAAGAGGGAATTTGAATTAAAAGCATCCTTTGGAACGTGACTACAAAGTGGGTATCATTGTGCTTTGTGTTTATAATGGTGATCATTCTCCTCATTGTGAAATATGTTTCTTCTGTAGCAGCAAATCATTGGAAAAAAAGTTTAATCTTGCACACATGGTGCATTTAGGAAACTACTGAAATTAAGATCTCTTTGAGATGCTGATATATACTAGGAAGGCCACAGGTTGGGAAAGCAGCTCAGAGAGGGAACAGTATTACCTCCTGGCAAGAGAGAGCTATTTATTGTAAACAGGTGTGAAGGTAACTTACATTGTGTTATGAGAAATAATGACTGTCTTAACTTTTCCTATACACGGTCATAGCTGGTGGATTTTCACCCAGGCAAAGCGCCCATAGAGGTAATTTGGCTTCAAGAACACTTAATGTCTTTCTTGCACATGGGTAAATACCCTACATGCTGTTAAACTCTGGGTGATATCACAGAGTTGCAGAAGTGACTAAATCATGGTCATCACTAGAGTGTCTCGGCAGCCAACTGAAGCCTTTACAAGTGGGCTGTGGAAAGAGATGGCGAGAAAAGAAGAGTGAAATCTTGCCTCATTTCATTAGCTAATGAGAGGGGTCTATCACATCAGCACACTTGTAAAAATGTATAGGTGCTGCCTAAAGCTACCAAAACATTGACTGAGCTATCAAAACACAGGGTTATTAACACAAAGACCTCCTTGCTTTCTAGAAATCTGATGGGGAGGGTGTGTGTGTGTGGGGGGCTGGTGCTGAGAGTGCAGGTTCTGGGAGAAATGCCAGGCATGGCTGCGACCTCTTGGTTTCAGAAAAAATAAATGGGAGCAAAGGGGAGATGTCGCGGAATTAACATTATGACCTGACATGGGTAAAATCAACCCTTCGAAATGCAGGACAGATCTGGTTCCTGTATAATCAGGTATATCTGAGTGCTGTGTGAGCCCTGGGCTCCACCCTGCTCTATCCTGGGCTGAAGTATTGCTGGTGGAGAGGGACGGTTTGGAAGAGCTGCTGCTGGCAGTTAATGGGAGTTAAGAAGAAGCGTAACATTGCTAGTGATGAGCAAGCTGGTATCGGTAAGTAAGTAAACAGAGGCTATTTTTAGTAATGCTGTGGGTTTACTTTAGGCATGTGGGGTGGGCGAGTGTGTTAAGGGGGGATGCGCCTTGTAAAATAAGGTGGTGTATTCAGCTGAAACACTGCTAGGCACCTTTGGGGTCAACCGTAAAGGTATCTTCTTGAGGGGTTTTTGGCCATTGGAGCTGTTCAGAAAGTCTTCTACAGAAAGGTACTTAGTCCTTGAGTGTATGCCTCTCTCCTGACATCCTCCTTTCTCTCTCTTCAGTCCCATCCCCCCAGCAGAAACCAAGTTCTGTAGATGAAGAAGGAACCCAAAAGCTGTGTCTATGCGATGAAGTAGAAGAGGACCAGTGGTGGAACATGGGCCTGGCAGCACTGCTTGGCTGGTAGCTGTTTCTCTGGCTCAGATGCTGTGGATGTTCTCCTGGGACTGAAGCATGTTTGGCTCCAGCACCACCTGGCCTTCATCCTCCCACCTTATCCTAATGAGGTTTTGCACCTGAACACCTTCATGCCACTCTCCTGCGGCATGTGAAACCCCCTTCATGAAAAAAAAACCCAACCCCACAGCCTTTCACAATCCCTTTTCACGGTCATGCCAGAAAACTGCTTGTTGGCAGACTGCAACACAGAGCTGATGCTATTTTAAATACACACAAAACCCCCACCAAAAATAGTGAGAATGGCTTTTCACTATATGGGGTGCTGCACAGGGAATACATGGCCAGCCTGGCCTTTGGCTTTGGGGCCTGACAGCGCTCCCTGGCTTTCTTATTTAGCAATATCTAAGATGAATGCACAGAAAAGGCTTTTCCCCAGGGTTTTGGGTAGAAGAACCCTGCTGAAAGAGAAGCGAATAAGCTGGCATCTTTCTATCTCCTAGGGGAGTCCCAGAGTCATGCTATTTCCTGCGTTGGGAGTGGCTCTGGTAAGGCCAGGCTTTTTCCCGTGACAGTGATTTAGGTGATCAGCAAAATGCCTCCTGCTCCTATTGCTGCACTTGTAGTGCAACCACGGCCTAAGCAAGCTCCGAGTGGCAGCTGCAGGCTCATGGGCAGCTCAGCTCAACCAACGGAGAATCATTTGAGGGAGCTCTTCTCTGGGATCAAGGCAGCCAGTGAGCTCCCCAAGCACTTGAAATTAGGCTGGCAAGCCAAGGGCTGGCTGGAAACCAGGGTGAAAGCTGCCTTCAGTGCTGCTCCAGACTGAGCTCTTACCACGGGTGGTGAGGGTCAGATCTAAGTAGCCTAGTCCGGGCAAGCACCTGAGCAAGCCCACGGGCAGACCACACCATGTGGGTATTCAGCTCATGCCTGGAAGCAACATCTAAGCAGAGTGACAGCACTATACTGGAAGCAGGGGTGCTGGTCTATGCTACACTTTCCATTCAGTGGAAGTACTCTAGTTTTCTGTGAAGCTTTTCTCAAGAGTAACCAGATTTCCTTCCTTCTTTATTTTTTTCTCTCTTTTTTTTTTTTTTTTTAAATATACAGCATCTTCTTTTCTTTTTCAGCAAGGAAAACTGCAGAGGGAGAGAGGGGCCAAATCAGGTGAAAAAACAGAAACCAAAATGCTTAAAAAGCTGCTCAGGAATCTGTTCCAAATAAGCACAGAGTAAAACACTGGACTCACACAAAATCCTTGCCTCTTCCTGGTTATTGCTCTCTGTTTTTTCTTTACATGCAACACAACCATGACTGCACTTTTTTCATCAGCCTCATCCCAAAGACTGGATGTACCACATGGAAGGGGATTCATGTCAGTAGATCTCTTATTAGACCAGAGAATCCCAAACAGCAAATTGCCCCAACTCTGCAAAAAGCTTCCAGCAGCTCTTGCATATTGGTAGACATGGAAGAGACACAAATTCAGAGTGAATTTGGCTTTCTTTTGCCCACCATTTATAGTTTGAGTCATTTCTCCCAAGTTTGAAGCAATGGATGGCAAAAGGCAGAGGAAGATAGGGAAGAAACGGAAAGGACAGGATGAGAGATCACATACAGCTCAGGGGAGGGGATGTAGCAGGAAAGGTGATGAATTGGTGTAAAAAAAAAAAGCAAAGCAACCAAAAAGTAAAATAAACTTACAGCAATGTGGAGGAGTTCCAGTAAAAGGGGAAAGAGAAACAACCTGGAAATGGCAGGCTGGGATGAGGACAGTATATTTAGTTAAGCCACCAGCACTTTCCTCTGGTGGGAAAAGTGACAATTGCAGGGCTTAGGTCTTAATCCAGCAAGGGAATTTCAACATGGGCTTATTTTTAAACATGTGAGTAATCCTCACGATTTCAGTTCAGAAAGGTAGATTCCAGCTCGTATCAAGCCTATTGCCAGCATGGACCTCGCTGTTAGAAAAAAATTAAAATGGTCTGAACTCTTTTAAGTCACGCATTTTGCTTTACCCTGTGAAAAGATGTACATACCCAAATTTATTCATATTAATAAGGGCGTGGAGGAGGTTGCTGTGCGATGGGGAAACAGGATTTATAAGGTTTTCTTGAGACTAAGACAGGTCCGCCTGGGGAGGCTGCTCTTGCTCTAGTTGCCTTTTGCTGAGAACACAGCTGAGGACCAAAGACATTTTCAGCATGATGGAGAAACACAAGCGGTGAGCGGGACATTGGCA
Organism: Todus mexicanus; assembly: GCA_013389965.1. NCBI lineage: Eukaryota > Metazoa > Chordata > Aves > Coraciiformes > Todidae > Todus > Todus mexicanus. The sequence goes on from WEIS01079609.1 coordinate 30,909, forward strand.
CTCAAGACACATTCTCAGGAATAGGATTTGCCTGGTGCAGAGAATACAGGGCAGGGCACAGTCAGCTCTGTCCCAGCCTCTGGCAACATGTACACAGCTTGGCTTGGATGCAAAGGAATGCAGAAGAGCCTATCTGAGGGTGAGCCTGGCTCCCGCATTCAGAGCTTAATATATAATACTTTTTTATTATTATATTATAATAATTTATTTATTATTCCCAAATCCACTGTCTCCTCTTAAAAGTCAGCTTAGGTAGAAATTTCTCTTCAAGAATTTTATTCACTGGATTTTTGGGTGGGGTTTTTTGGAGGGGAAGAGAGGACTGCTAGTTCTTTCTGCACCCATCCTTTCAAAATGCTCGCAAAACCAAGTGTTTTGAAGCTTAAACTTTTAAGGCACAGAAAACAGTGATTCTTGGAGTCAAACACTCAGCTTAGGAGCAAGTTGTTCTGATGTAGAGATGGTCCCACTCTGTTGGTGTCATTTTATCACTTGCTGCAAGCACACCTGTCTCTCCTGACACAGCAGAGCCCACCAAGGGCTGCCTCTTTGTGACCTCTGCTGGTACCTAAACAGATTAACCATCATCCTCATCCTCCTTGCTCTTTGCTGGGTTTTGTACTGATAAACTTGACGGGTGTTCAAATATTCACGCCTCCTCTTGCAGGGGCTGCTCTTAGCCAAAACCACGCTGCTCTGGAGCTTCAATATCTTCAGGAAATATAGGAAATTAGGATGCCTGGAGAGATCTGCAGCTGCTGGATGTGATGTGATTTCATGGAGAGATGTTTCCTCCACCAGACACCGATGTGGTGCTGGTGGACCTCACAGAGAGCCCTGAACCTGGGAGAAACAAATATCTTTCTTGAAAAGGAGCATATCTCACGGCACTGGCTAGGCAGAGAGACCTGCCTATGTCAGCCTGGCATCTTCCTATTTAATGGGTTGATTTTTGAGCAAATAAACCAGACAGGAAGGATTCACCAGTGGGTTACTCCACTTCTTTCCATTGGATTGATGTGAGCAATTTCCACAATGCTCCGTAATGAAAATTTTCTTTTGGAAGATGGTTGAAACCAGTCAGCCCATCCCCACCCTTTTATCAGCAGTGTTGTAAGTCACCGAAACTGGTGTCTGATAAGGAGATCTCCATTAACTGCGCTCCTACAAATATATATCAAATTGCATCCGAGTTTGCAAAACCTTCCAAGGAGCAATGAAGGAGCACAAAGCAGATGACAAAGAGAAATGACTGATATGAAGCAGGTCAGGATGCTCAAAAAATAAAGCAGTGCTGCAAAGAAAAAAAGGGAGAATGACTGGAGTCTCATTTTAATTAGTATAAAAAGTCCTCCCTATATTTCTGCAAGCATTTTATACTGTCTCAGATAGGAGTTCTTTGCAAGAAGTGTTTTACTGTAGCTTGTTGCTATGGGGCTGATGGTAGCAGCTCACAAAATGAAGGCACTATGTCCTCCAACACCCCAGCCCTGAAATCTGGATTAGATAGCAGCGGTTTAAAAAGAGCAGGCAGGAGCAGCGGCCTTATTTGCAAGAGGGTTATCTCCAGTGGTGGTGACAAGTAGGGGAAATTTGGGCTAGAAATCCCCTCTAGCATCTCTTAGACTTTTGCCTTCAGTCACCTTTGAGAGCAACGTTTAAACCTGTGGAGAAGAGGTCACTGGCTGGTGGCACTGAACCAGCCTGCCCAACTTACTCCATCACCTCTTCCTCCTCCTCTGACCCTTACCAAGGGCTGAGGAGGAACAAGGTAAGGGAGCAAACTGCATGACAAGACTTCAGAAATCCCCCCAATATCCAAGTCAGGTGGAGACACAGGCCTCAGATGCCCATTTATTCCTGGAAGAGGCATTTTCCCTGGACCAAGCAGGCAGCCACGAGAGGAAGAAGACTTTGCAACGCTTGGGTGAGGTGAAGCAGCTGAGAGGGACGCGTGGCTCAGCTCCCCCCCAGCTTTCTCCCCGAGACAGACTGCGGCAGAGTGTGCAAACCCCTCGGCACCTCCCAGCCTCCCTCTCCCAGCTCGTTCCACGCCAAGCCCAGCTGCCTGTCTCTGGGGGCTGCTGCTGCTGCTGCAGCTCCCGCTCCTGCTGGCACGGCTGCTGCTGAGCTGAGCTGAGCTGGGGAGGGCCGTCATGACGCACCCTATTGGTATTAGAAGACTTCACGGGCTATTTATAGGCTCCCGCCGACCGCAGAAAGCTCTCGGCCTCTCTTTTTCTCCCTCCCTCCCTCCCTCTCGCTCGCTGGCTTTAGCTCAGCGCGGGAGGGGGAGCAAAAGAAATGCTCTAAATAAACCCGTAGGTCCAAGCGCCACATTCCCGAGCGTGGCAAAGTTTCTTCTCCTCTGCTGTCAAAATCACCCAGCAGATTCAATCTGAAGAAATTATTTCCAGCGCACCGGCTTTTTGCTCTGGTGTTCTTTCCTCCCATCTTTTCAGCTTGGATTTCTTTTTTTTAATTTATTTTTTCTTTTTTTCTTTTCCCTCTCTGTCTTTGCGTCGTTTCACTTTCCAGCTCCTGGCACTGGCCTGTGGCTATTCCTCGGCAGGGCTGGATAAAGCCCAGAACGGGGGAGACCCCTCTGTTGAGCTTGGCAAATTCCCCCAACTCCTGCCAAGCGCTTCCTTGTGTGTCTCTTCCCAATACACAGCCTGAGCCCTGACCCTTATTTTAGCCCACGACATCTTCTGATACTCCTCTGACCACAGAGCCAGGTTACAGCTCCTATGCTTACTCTTGGAAGCACAGACCCACCAGACCAGCACCCTTGTCACCCATGCCTCTCTCCAGCTCCCACCCTGTTCTTGTGCTGGTGGGTGAGTTGATGAGGACCAAGCTGAGCCATGGATGGAAATGGTACCTGTGTGTCGACCCCAGGCTCTCCTTCAGCAAAAACACAGCAAAATGTTTCGAATGGCTGTTGTAGAAGCATAGCTCAGGGCAAAGTTGGCATCTGGAAATGTGAGCAAAAAATTCAGTACACCTGGACATGGGCAGTGAGGTAAAAACAATGAGTAGTGTCCACAGTAAAGGCGATGATGGAGAAGTAAAGCCATTTATAGTCACTTCAGTGAAGTGAAAAATAGAGGTCACTGGAGGTGCACATCCACTCTTTTTTTAACAAAACAATGCTGGTTTTCACAATATTTATTGTCAGAAGCATTTCTAACAGAAACACTCCCGCCTGCATGCAGGCCCTCGGGTTTACAACAGAGGTAAGAGAGGAAAACGGTGGGAATTAAATCTGTAGCAAGACATTTTCCTTCTGCTTTCTCGTTGCATTAACCATTGCCCTACCTGAGAGACTCTGTTCCTTGCAGCTCCACCAGTACCACAGAGATAAAGCAATCAAGGGGTGGGGTTGTATTCTCAGGAGAGATGAGTCTTATCCTTAAGTAAATAACTTTTTGCATGGCACCCTGCTCCACACTTATCTACTCGGACTTGCAGTCTCCAGGGCTGTGTTCTGCCGCTGAGGAGAGATGTAAAACGCCAACCCCACCTATATCCTCCGGTGGGTCTGAGGCTTGCAGCGATGCTGGCAAACAAACAATGGGGCCTGGGTCTTTCTCCTTGGAGAGGAACTGCACACCTAACTGCGAACATATAGTTCCAAAGCTAGCATATTATGCTTCCTTTAATTATTATTTTTATTTTTAGAAAATAGCTTATTGAAAAAGGATATGGATAATTCAAGAGCTATATTTGAACTTGGGGATGGTGCTTAACATCAGACCTCAAAACAAGAGCATGTCACCTTCTCTTGAGAAGCTCATCCCTTCACAACTCCCTGATAATGTTTTTAAACCTTGATATGCACAAGGATCTTGTTAAAGATGTCTTACCAGGAGTGCTAGAATCATAGAATCATCTAGGCTGGAAAAGACCTTAAAAATCATTGAGTCCAACCATTAACCCTACTCTACACGGTCACTGCTAAACCATGTCCCTAAGCACCGTATCTACACGACTTTTAAACACATCCAGGGATGGTGATTCAACCACTTCCCTGGACAGCCTGTTCCAGTGCTCAATAACCCTTTCAGTGAATAAATTCTTCCTAATGTCCAATGTAAACCTCCTCTGGTGCAACTTGAGGCCATTTCCTTTTGTCCTATTGCTTGTTACTTGGGAGAAGAGATTGACCTCCACCTTGGTACAATCTTCTTTCAGGTAGTTGCAGAGAATGATAAGGTCTCCCTGAGCCTCTTTTTTCTTCAGATTAAATCGTCCCAGTTCCCTCAGCTTCTCCTCATAAGACATGCTCTCTAGACTCTTCACCATCTTTGCTGCCTCTCTCTTACTATGGTTTACTATGGATCCATCTTACTATGGATTCCCCTTGGATTGCCTCCTGCACATATGGATTCCCTTTGATATGCCAAATGCTGTCCCACAACTGACAGCCAGGATGCTTGGGGTTTGCATCCTTTTCAACTTGGAGATGCTCCAGCCACTGCCTTGAGAACTGCATGCTCACCCTGGAAATGCGGGATAAGCCAGTAAAATCTTGGGATGTCTCTGGAAGGCTGTTTTACTAAGGGATCTGAACCAGCAGCTTACATTAGAAAATGTTATTTTGCTCTCCAGTTCTTGGATCTTCAGTTTCGGAGAGGCACATTCATAAACTTTAAAAGCAAATTATCCCTTCACTGACACGGATCCAGCCTTGACCTTTCTGCAGCATAATTAAACATAAAAGCACTTTGCCAAATTGCCATACGACTAAAATTGTTCCTTTCATTTATACCCCACTTTCTGCCAGAACCAATGTGTAAGAAATTGGTGGTCACATCTCACAGTAAATGTCTGGTAGTTCTCCCTTATGAGGAAAGGCTAAGGGAGCTGGGTCTCTTTAAATACGTAAAGGGCGAATGTTCGGAGGATGGAGCCAGACTCTTCTCAATGGCCCCCAATGATAGGACAAGGGGTAACAGGTGTAAACTACAACACAGGAGGTTCTATTTGAATATTAGGAAAAACTTCTTTACAGTGAGAGTGACAGAGCCCTGGAACAGGCTGCTCAGGGGTGAGTTGTGGAGTTTCCTTCTCTGGAGATGTTTAAAACCCACATGGGTGAGTTCCTGTGTTACTTGGACTAGGTGATCCTGCTCCAGTAGGGGGATTGGACTAGATGATCTTTCAAGGTCCCTTCCAATCCCTAACATTCTGTGATTCTGTGATTCTCCAATGATAAAATAACAATTCTAAGGGATTTGCAACTTGAGCTGGACAAACATTTCATAGGACAGAAATACTCTTGAATTCAGTGTGCTCGTTCACTTTGCAGCTTAGTGTTCTTCAACTTCTGTGTTTGAGATTTTCTCTCTGGGTATTTCTGATAACTAAATCTTCTTTTCACGGACCATATGACAGTATCCCTTCTACGAGTACTTGCCACTAGGCACTTGACAGAGGAATTGTGCTTGGATCATTGCTATTATTTATTGTATTTTTGTCAGACTTCCAGTTCTTCCACTCCATTTCTAAGCAAGAAAAACAGATGGCCTCTGCTCCAAATGGGCTGCAATCAGAAGACAACTGGCAATCCTCAGGTGCTGCAGGTAATTTTAATGCTTCTAGCACACTTGGCCGTGGAAGTTTGCAAACAAATACCCAGTAGGCATTTAAGAGGCCTGTGTAAAAGTTCTACAAGAAATGTAGGGGGAAAAAAAATAAAAGAACATATTTAAACTGTGCTTTGGACTTTGGACTTAAGAGTGAAGCATTCGGTGTTGTATTTTAATACAATAAATGTCATGTGGTTTCTGGTGATGGAATAATATGAGCAAGTGGGCACCTTACACATTCACGTATTAGCTCAGAAATGTTTGCAAACCAGGCAACAAAGTTACTTGAGCAGAAGTTCTTACAAGAAGCAATGCGAGCCTTAAAATTACATGAGCAGTCGGTGTTTGACAGCGCTGCGAGAGGGACACACTGACAACGGACAGCCAAAAGCCTTAAACAACAGAAGCAGCACGGTGTAAGGTGTAGGAACAGCTTACAAATGTGCGTAAATGGTGAGCTTTAGGCACAAAAAATATTACAGATTTTTTTTCCTTTAGGTAAAGGAAGGGCTGCTTCCTTGCAACGAGAGCTCTGGATCTTCTCTTGTGGTCGTTCACGAAGTGAAGGGATTGGGAACGTGATGCTAAACTGCTGGAGCACGCATAGTAGCCTGCTTTTGTCATGGTAGTAAAGACACGAAACTTAAATCTCAGTCTTTAAAACTGCACAATTATACTGTATGTCCTGTAATAAACCTGATAATTTTCATCAAATTATTTAGAAAGACGAACCTCATTTTAAAAAAGTAAGTATATTACACTGGTATACCTTTGCTCCCAGTTTTACCTAACAATTCCCATCAGAGAAAGAATAAAAAGCATGAAAAGGTCTACATGAAACATTTAAGACTTCACTTGACTCTATCTCAGCACACAGTACTGTTATTTCTTTGCTAAATTCAGATGGTCTCCAAGAATCTATAAGCTCATTGCAGCTGGATGGTGTTTATAGACATATGGCAGAGGATGGTTTTCAAAGGAATTTAAATATTGCAGGGAGCGGTTTTATATTGCAGGGCCCCAAGTTTGCTTTGTGATAGCGGTTTACTTTCACTGCTGCTCAAGAAAGGAGCCCTCTGTTCAGAGGGAAATGCAGAAGGTGTGAAGGGAACAAATAAAAATGTTACATTTTCCATCTCTGGCACAGCAGCGGAATAGGAAGCAGCATGGCAGAAGAAGAGATGAGAAGGGATGAAGAAAGATACAAGACCCGGACAAATCAGACATATAATACTGGTTTGCATTCCCTGAGTTGATGAACATAGATTAACATCCAGTGGGATGACTGTGTTTTTGGGATAAAATTTTGCTTTCCATGAACACCCTTTAAAATGGGCTCAAAATTCTCTCCATGAGTATTTCTAGCTACTAATCTAATTGACTGGAATGTTTTCAAAATGGAAACACAGCTGAAGGAAATTCACTGCTTTTAGTCACATGTAAATGAATATTTGCAGGTTTTCAAAGGTATTTCCGGAGGTCAATAACTAATTAAACAACATTATTTTGTAAACAGCTTCAGTGCAGTAACAAAGCCATGCTCTGAGGTCTTTGTGTGAAACTATCCACCAAATCATCTCGATTACACTCAAAAGAACAAATATTTTTATCAAGTGTTCCCTTAAAGATGATACATGCTTTCTGATGCTCCCTGGAAGATGCAGTTGAAAGTAAAGTTGATGTCACCAGGGCACCTGCACGGGAACCAAAGATTTCCGACTGCTTGAGACGTGTGCAGATGCAAGCAGGGAGGGTCAGGCCTCTTTTGCCAGCCCTTGATTTGATTTGGGCTTTGAAACCTCAAATTCAATGGCTTCAGGGGCATTACTCCCCATTTACAAGGGTGGGAGAGCTGCATGAAGCTCCTGGGACCTACCCCAGCTACAGGTACACCAAGCATCTCCAGTAGATCTGATTGCCTGAGCTCCTTTTGCTCTGTTTTTCTGTGGTTTGTTTCCTTCTCTCTCATGACTTCTGCAGCAATGCGGTGGGTTGACCCCAGCTGGACACCAGATGTCCACAAAAGCCATTCTAGTGCTCCCCTCCTAAGTTGGACAGGGAAGTGAACATATAACAAAAGGCTCATTGGTCAAGATAGGGACAAGGGGAGATCACTCATCAATTACCGTCACAGGCAAAACAGACTCAACTTGGGGAAATTAGTTTCATTTATTACCAATCAAATCAGAACAGGATAAGGAGAAAATAAAACCTAAATCTTAAGACACCTTCCTTCCACCCCTCCCTTCTTCCCAGGTTTAACTTTGCTCCCAGTTTTCTCTACCTCCTCCTCGCCCAGTGGCACAGGGGGATGGGGAATGGAGGTTGTGGTCAGTTCACCACACATTGTTTCTGCCACTCCTTCCTCCTCAGGCGGAGGGCTCCTCACACTCTTCCCCTGCTCCAGTGTGGGGTGCCTCCCATGGGAGACAGTTCTCCACAAATTTGTCCAGCATGAGTCCTTCAGTAGTCCTTCAGGAACAGACTGCTCCATCGTGGGCCTCTCCACAAGGTCACAAGTCCTGCCAGCAAACCTGCTCCATCATGAGCTCCTCTCTCCACCGGTCTACAGGTCCTGCCAGGAGCGTGCTCCAACACAAGTTTCCCAAGGGTCACAGCCTCCTTCAGACATCCACCTGCTCCAGCGTGGAGTCCTCCATGGGCTGCAGGTGGATATCTGCTCCACCACTAACCCTCATGGGCTGCAGGAGGAAAGCCTGCCTCACCATGGTCTTCACCACAGGCTGCAAGGAAATTTCTATCCTGGCACCTGCATCTTCTTCTCCTTCTTCACTGACCTTGGTGTCTGCAGAGTTGTTTCTCTCACATATTTTCACTCCTTTCTCTGGCTGAAGTTTTCATATTCCCACACACACTCCTTAAATACATTATCAGAGGTGCTACCACAGAGCTTGGTTTGACAAGCAGTAGGTCTGTCTTGGAGCTGGTTGGCATTGGCTCTGTTTGGACATAGGGGAAGCTTCTAGCAGCTTCTCACAGAAGACACCGCCCTACACCCCTGCTACCAAAACCTTGCCACATAAAACCAATACAAGCAGCAGCTGTGGAAGTCTTCAGGTAAAACCAGGGCCAATCCCAAAACGCATGACCTTCCTCCAGAGTTTTGCACCACACTTACATTATGGAGGGTGAGCTACTGAATTTCCAAGCCAGAGACAACTATACCCGCTGAGCTGATCTTTGCCTAAGTGGCGCTCATTTAACTTCTAACTGAAGAGTAGCTTAGCTCAGTTCAGCTGAAGCAAACAGGCTCCTGAACAACTGGCCCTAAACAACTAAACTTGCAAAAAAATGAAACAAACCGCCTCCAACAGAAACCACCTTCGGCAGCGGGCCGTGCTTCCAAACTTTCCTCTGTAACTGTGAAATTGAGATTTTAAAAGTAAAAGCCGAGATCTTCATATTATTGCTTCCTCGCCAGCACTGGCCCTGAAGAAAAACTGCTGCATATTGGGAAAGCTGCAGCACGGCGATGGTATGAAATATTACCCTGGTTGCCGTCTCCGGGAGCGTACACACGAAGCCCCCGTAGCAGGTTGTAGCAGCAGAGCAGGATGATTGCTTATAGACTTTAACCCTCCAGAAGCAATCGAGCCCGAATTCATGAGCTCAATTTCTGTCTCAATTCTGTTAGAATGTTGCTGTCAAAGAAGACACAACTACGAAAAGACAATCTAGCCTGGAATTCCCATCCCTCTCCACTCTGTGAAGAAGGTGTGGGTATATATATATATCTATTTATATCTCTGTCATCGAATGGTAAAGACTGTGCACTTCATTTTATCTGCCAAATTGCACAGAATCTGATGCTGAGCCCTCTTTTGCGCAGCTCTCGGAAGTCACTAAGCATGAGCAGCGTGCAAACATCACTGAAGGTTGCAGAAACCTGCAAGTGTTTTAACCTGTTATTATGGCAAGAAACAACAACAAAAGACAACAGATCTTAAACTCTCTGCTTTTGCTATGAATTCAAATATGGGGATCGCTTACAAAAGCCTTCGTTATTCCCAGTGATCGGCTGAAATGAATCCCTTACACCAAGGCAACTGCCTTGGATTTGAATGGAAACGGGCCTGTGCTAAAAAACATGCACATTTGTATTCATAAACTTTACTGTGAGCAGCCGATCACTTGGAAGGAGAGCAAAATGCAGGATGTGTAAATTAAATGCAATAGAAGAACAATAGGGTGGGTTTGGTTTCTTCTAATCCAAGAGCAGTTAAAGCGAGAGCATTTACACGGCAGAGCTCAGCAGATTCCAACTGGAAACGAAATACTGGTCAACAAATCCTCAAAGTTTTACGAACAGCCCAGTCGGGGTGGGGAAGCCTTCAGGTATTTCCAAAGCAGGCTGCAGAAACAGGGAAGATGGCGTGGTTATCAAACAATCTTATTTTCCTAACCTTACTTTAGAAATCAAAGATTTATGGCTTTATGCAGCTGATGAGCAGAGCAGTGCAACCAACCGAGGAATTCTGCATGTAAGATACTCCCTGGACCTTCAGCGTGAAGAAGGTATTGGGAAAAACACTAAAGGCATTAAGCCAGATATGTTTCATAGTGTTTGGGGGTAAAATTATAACACATTATAGCTTATTTATTAAAATTCACTTTGTGCCAGGGCTAGATGCCCAGGAAGGCGTAAGACCCCATTTCTGCTCTTTGTTTGATGACAGAAAAAGAAAACTCCCACTCAAACCCTGCTCAGAGCAATCTGAGTACCATCCATCCCGGATTTCTTGCAAGATGCCACGGACTGTAGGACAGCCAGCAGGATGATGCCTTAGACACGAAGAGACAGATTTGCAGGCCGTTTTTTTGATGTGTGATTTCACATTCCTGCTTCAAATGAGGAATTGTGAAATCTTCACAGTTTTTCACTCTCCTTCTCTGGAGACGTTTAAAACCTGCCTGGAGAAGTTCTTGTGCGACTTGATCTAGGTGATCCTGCTCTTGCAGGGGGGATTGGACTAGATGATCTTTCGAGGCCCCTTCAATCCCTGACATTTTGTGATTCACTCCAGCTCCCTTGATCTCGATAAAAACAAGCAGGAAAAAACCCCAACAAACCAAACACTGTAATTAACCCTGCTATTTCTCAAGTGAAAACCAAGAACAAATTATTGCAGGGGTACAGTTTTTACAGCTCGTCGATCACTGTGGACGCCAAAAATAAGAATCAGTAAGTAAGTAAATAAATAAAACCCCTGTATTTATAGCACTCTGCCCAGGGAACAAGTTTTTAAAGCAAACAAAACGGTGTGTTTCCGCAGCCTGGGGAAAACGCCAGCGTAGTCCCCTTACTCTGCTAGCCTTATCTCATCATCTTCCAGAAGCCCATCGGCTATTTTATGTTTTTAGCGCAAGAAGCAGGTTCCCAGCCTCGGAGCCGGTGCGTAGAAGAGGCGCAACACAACTCCCGCATCGCGTTTCCCACTGAAGTTTTTATTGGTAAGGCTCCAGTTATTGGCTGGGAAACTCCAAGCGGGCATTACCTCCTCCCTCGACCCCCAGATAAATTCCTGCAGCATTAATCACTCCCGCAATCAGCCGCTGCTGCCCCCTCGTTCCCCCCCACGCCCC
>WEIS01079613.1:7101-29642 GCA_013389965.1 Todus mexicanus
CGAAGAGTGCGGAGGGGGGGGGGGGGTGGCCAAGGCTCAGGGAGAAGAGAAAGAAAAAGGAGACGAAAATTCAGGAATTACTACCACTTGAGATCTTGTGCATTGTAATTGCTGAGAAACAGAAACTCAGTTTACATAGCAGCTAAATTAATGACATTCCTGAAAAATTGATAGTTTATAATAATTGACCTCAAGCAACATAAAGGCAGCACAGGGTGGGAGTCTTGACTCCTCACTGTCTGGCTTTCTTGGATGTGTTTGGTAACATCCCAGCTATTTGAATTTGCTGGCAAGCTGGTGGGAGGATGTTGGTGGTAGAGTGATGTGACTGCCCTTCTGGAGCCACACTGCTGAGAACTGCGGCAGTTTCCCAGGCCCCTGAGCAGCCTGTGTCACTCAGGGTGTGCCGGCCCCAGAAGCGCGCAGTGGAAAGAGACCAAAACGGAGGCGGCCATGCTCATTGCATCACTCCCACAGCCAGAGAAACAGCACCCCTGACAGATGATTCAGGAGGGTGAATCAGCAGCAGCTACAGAGAGGGTTACTCCCACCCACTTTCTGAGCCAAAAATGTATGCTGCTTACACTGAGGGCAGGGGAGAGCTTCAGCAAGGTAAAACCAGGACAAGAGGAGGCAAGAAGGAACCCAAAATAGAATGAAATTTTATCTTTGGAGTTTTCTGTTGGACAAGGAACCCCACATTTTTAAAAAACCAACCAACCAAACAAACAAAAAACCAACACAAAAACACAAGCCAAAGCAAAAAAGCCCTCAGACAGTGAAATGACTGTGAGCAATTATTTTAAGCATTGCTCCAAGGGAGGCTCACATTATGCAAAAAAGCTCCTACTTTTCACATGAGTACCGGTCCTAGTATAGAGCTATTGATGGAGCACCAGATGCTGCCCCTGTCTCCATAGTCAGAAAGCCTCTCCTTCCAGACTCCAGTAACTGCATAATAGCTCTGAATGGTCCTGTATTTTCTGGATGAGATAACCATTGATTACAGCTTATAGCCAGCAAAGCTAAGGCACCAGGTATCCAAAGACAATGCAGCAGGCTGTGCTTCTACACTAGGTTCATTGCACATCAGAGAGGAGAAAACATTTTTTCACATACTTTTTTCCTCTCATTTGCCAGACTTGCTTTCCCTGGCACACATTAATTTGGATTTGTCATTGCATAAATGGAAAATGTAGTAATGGAGGACCCCCAAATTTCAAGATCAAAATTATCCCCACTTGGGAATCTTAGGGTCTGTTGCGTATGTATAAAATAAGGCTAATATGTGGTGGAGGTAGGTAATGCTACAGATGCTTTACTGTAGTCTTGTATGTTTAAGAAGCCCTTTATTTTGCTAGGACAGGTGTCATTTTGTTTTCTACATGCCTCATAGTGATGGCCGGGTATTTCCTAGAATTTCCTTTATTTTCCCTAACAACACTCTGTTTCCATTTTATGGTTAAGCAATAGGATATTTTGGCAAAACCCTTTAAGGATTTTCAGTGGAAGAAACTAAGGACTGTCTCTGAAAGCTTTCTGCATCACAGATACAGGAGTGCGGAGTGAAGAGACCCATGCTTGGTGCCTATGTCCTTTACACAGAGCATGGGAGGCTGTTGTGCTTGCCGCTGAGGCAGCCCCCTTGCGCATATCCCCACCTGTGTTTGTTGCGCCCTCATTTATCCCTTATTTAGCCCTGTGCTCTTACTACCTTTGTTCAGGTTAGGCTGAAGGCAAGTGCTCGAGTGTGTGCATGGGGAGAAAACCTGAGGCTAAAAGCATGATATTTGTGAAGAGTCAAAGTTAGACCAAGCAAACTATGTTGAGCATGGCCATGTCAGCAAACGAGGAGCGTTTGTTCTGCCCACAGTGTGTTCCGTGCTTTGTCTGTGTATTATTACTAATGACGTCAACAGCAGTTATAACTTTTACTACAGCCATTTCTTGAAACCTCATGAAGGACTGGACATTATCTGCTCTACAGATGCAGTGGATTATATATCAGGTTATTGGGTTCAGTTATGTTATTAAGAATTAACTGAAAGAAATAGCATGGCCTGGGCGATGCAGGAAACCAAATCTGCAGGAATTTCTGAAGCTGTGTTAATCCAAACAAAACAAATATCCCACAGAATGCTGGAGGAAAGTCCTGGATTCCCAACCACTCAGCTTCCTCTTGCTCAGACCTATGTTGAAAATGACCCTGCTTCCTTACTCAAAGGCAGGTCTTGGGTACCCACCCTCAGGAGAGGATCCAGGGGGAAAGTCCAGAATGCAGAAGATGTCTCCTTGCAGTGCTGTCTATGTCCATTTGATCTTCCTGAAGCATTGTGGTTTCTATTGACTCAGCACCAAGTTTTTTATGGATCTCCTTCAGAGGCACCAGGACCTCCCTGGGGGAATCCAAACCTGAGTTCCCCATCACAAATCGTGTAAGCTTTTCATTAGCTAAGATTCACTGAAAGGAGGCAGCTCTGACTGCTGGCACCAGTAGGACACTCCTGCTCCATCTGCAGGTCTGCAGCTACAGAGTAGCTCAGTCCCTGGTGACAGAGGAGCTGGGAGAGGTGGTGACAGAGAGCAGACAAGACAGATCCTGTGGGATCTGTTTTCTACAAGCTCTTCAAGAATCAGGAATTTTGAGGATCAGTCAACAGGCTGACCAAGTCAGTGAGGAGTGCTTTAAACTAGGAACAATGGGGAAGGAGATGATGACCCGCATCCAAGCGAGGTGGAGGTGGATCAGGTTGGTAAACAGAAGATGCAAGGTGATGCGGACCAGAGAGACCTCATAAACAACAAAACAAGGGTAAAGGGAGCCCGCCACTGGACTCTTCCCTCCCATGGCTGGTAGAAGGAGTGCAACACTGGACATACACAAGATGGAAGGAATGGCCCTCTGCAGTTGTGCCAGGCACTGCAGATTGAGCGTGGTACTGCAGGCTGTGATGGGCCATGGTGGAGCTGTTGGCTTTTAGTCTGCTTTTTAGAGTTCCCCCTTGTGTAGTTAGATGTCTGCCTGCTCACACTGCCTTGCTTTTGCAGACAGTCACAGCAAAGATGATGGAGGTGAAATAGCCATAAAAGTCATGTATACATAATGTGGGATTGGGATTTCCATCAGTGTCACTACTTCCTAGCAAGGGAATTGCCCCTGATCCCTCCAGGGAGTTATCACGACAGCTGTGCAGAGGACCTGCAAGATATCTTTACTGTCTACTGTCCTACAGCAAATAATTTGTCCAAAACTCTCCAGGCCTGCTGAGTTTAAAGGGTCATGAATACCCCTACCTTGGTGCGTAGAGGTGCCTGGATGGCAGGTTACACCTTGAACCAGTGTGAATGAATGTAGAGACCTTCAGTCACTTGCCAGTTGCTTGGCTACTGGTCTCCTGGGCCCAAGCTCTGCTCTCAGAGGATCTCAGGCATCTCTTATCCTACAGATACTGCAGCGTAATCTCCTCCAGACTGGGAAGATCAGCCTACCAGGTGTTCTCTCCACAGCCCAGAGAAGGAGGCTGGCTTGGCAATGGGCACCATGTTCAGCAACAGGAACAAGGGCACAGTGGAAAGGAGCATGTTGTCACCTTAAGTGCCATATGTGCTTCACAGCTCTGAGGAGAATGTATGGGGCTGACAAGTGCTAGGAGTGCCCATGGTTGCCAAAGGCTGCAGAGGAGCTCTGTGCAATACGCTTCGTGCAACGCTGGGGTACCTGCTCTGTTCTGGAGGGTCCTAACTTTGACTTATTATGTACAGAGGTGGCTCGGCAAAGATCTCAATGGGATTCAATGCTCTCATCACAAAACCCAAGAATGATTTTGATTTGCCAGGCAATTTATTTTAGGGAGTAGAACTTCTTCAGGCTAATTGTGGGGGGTTTTGTTTGGGTTTTGGTGGGGGGTTTTTGTAAGCTGCTCTTGCACTTTAACAGACTTGATTATTTTTCTTTCTGTGAATATAATGACAGTAAAATAGTTTTACTTAGTACAGCTAAGTGTGAACAAATTAATAAAACCCCAAATATAAAAACCTGTGACTTTGATAGTTTTGGAGTTCAGATCAGTACCATCTAGAAATTTCAAGGCTGGTTTTACTTTGGTAACGCTTCTTCCAGATGCTGATTGTTTGCAGAGGTGATCCACGTTGCATGGTTCTACATTTGTTTCACAAGCTCATCTACGGCTTTCTAGTGAAAGCTTGGGGTTTGGAGTAGAGTTTGTAGCTAATTAAACTACTGAATAAGAAAAAAACCCTGAAGTCACCAAGCAATGGACCAGTGCCTCTCAGTCTGAATTTGCTTGTGCTTATTCAAAAATATGCCTTCAGCCCATGGGGCTTTGCAAGTTTTTTTGTTTCTTTGTTTGTTTCTTGGGATTTTCTTCTTGCTTGTTGCTTTTTAAGGATGATGTGGCTTTGGAATTAGTACATAATGTAAAATGTTATGTTAAACATTTCATTGCTCTTTCAGTTTAATTTGTTAAAGATGACTTACTGATTCACTGACTGTTTTTATTAAAAAGGGAGAGATCCCTATTTCTAAATTTCTCTAGAATTCTACTTCGTTTATGTACGAAGTCTAGTATGATGATGTTGGCTGAACAGTCTTTTAAAGTATCACTTTTTTTTTTCTTCAAGTGTAGTGTTTTGGGTGGTTTGGTTTTTTTTAATTGGATAGATGGGTTAGGACTGGGGCTGTGTGAAATATGGATGATCTAATTCTGGGTAACAAACCCCAGGTTTTCCTGATTTTTGTTTTCCTCCCGTCATCTGAAGATTGTCAGCACAAAGCCTTCTTCATCCATGAGTTTGGCTTGGGAGGGATTACCTTACCTCTGAACAGGCAGGTGGCTGAAGGGCTTGGAAGAGAGGTCAGCAGAGGGCTGGGGCCATTGCCTACTCTCCCCTCTGGAAGCTGTTGACAGCAACCCCTGGCCAGTGCAGGACACAGTTGATGCTTCACAGCCTGAGAGTATCCTGCAAAAACACAGACTTGCAAAATCAGAATGCCTGTCAGAATGACCGAGCCTTTCGAGTCCACAGCTTTGGGGCAATTTTCGCATGACTGTTTTGATAGGTCACGTCAATCCATCTCTGGCACACTTGAACAACTGGGAATATGTCTGTCCCCAGAGGTTGGCCAGACGCTCTCTAGGCCAAGTAAAATGGTTGTCCTTGCCAGGTTTTGAGTACATTATGTGGCTGTATTATTCCCATCTATAGTCCCGTATTCATTAGCATATGTTGAGTGCCAGTGTTAACTGCTTTCTCATCCCATGCTTGTGTGGTAGGAGAGCTCGTCACTGGCTGCGTGGTGGTCTGTAGCTCTTGTCTGGATTTCTACCAGGGTGTTCTGGGGGTTTCAGGAATGTACATTTCCCAGAGAGGATCTGTTAGCTTCTTGTGAAGGTTTGCAAGGTTGGGCATGTCAGGATAGCACATGAGTTTCCTCAGCTGGGTAATTAATTTCCGTTTTTAGGATTAATCATTTTTCTTGTGTTCTTTTTTCTTTATTACACATCTAAAAGTGTCTTGGATCAACACAAAGCCTTTTACTAGCACTGCATGTAAATTCACAGTGATGTATCTACACTTGCATCTTCTATTTGCCTATTATATTTAATTTTCACCTTGTCTTTTGTAGCTTTTGATGTATATTTCCCCCCCTGTTGATAGCCTGACCCTACTACTGAATGGCTTTATGATAGTGATCCGGCTTCACAGTGAACTAGAGATTTCACAGGCATGCAGTTCTTAGAGATTATATTCACTGGTTCATTTTCTTCAATTTACATATTTAAAAACCTAGTAGAAACATTCAGGAAAAGTTATATTAATTATTATTTTATATTTTTTTCATTTTATGATCAAAATAAGAAAAAGAAAACAGGACAAAAATCATACTTGAGTTGAATCGAAACAATCTTTTAGAGGATGACAAGTGGAACTAATTGAAATATCTCCTTATGTTACCAAATCTTCTAATTTTGCTTGGTCTTTTAACTGAGGTTAGTTTCTTTTCATATTTCATAATGCAAGCTGAAAAGTTTCATTAGGAAAACAGCTGTGTAAAGCATTATAGCACTTCCAAGAGTAAACACTTTGTGTCAAAGCAGTTCTGCAATGACAGCTTTATTCCTTCCTCAAGACTTCTTGGCTTAAAAACTTTTCACCAAACTAATTCAATACGAAATCTGAATCACTGTGAGTCTGACTGATATTCCAGTGGTAGATTCAATATTAATTTTTTTATATATAATTTCTCAAAAATATGTAGTGTCTCTGATATAGATACAACATCCCTGTACCAAGCATCTTGGTACAGAAAGTCTTTTCCTTTACTTTTCTCTTTTTCCTTGCATCTGCTACTATTAATTCCTTGATAGGTGTTAGAAATATTTCTTCCAGTTCCAAAATCTTTCACTGAGCCCATGATGTTTTCCAACAAGGTATTCAATGTACTACTTTTTGTGATTAGCATTGTTTTTCATGTACATTTCCCTGAGTGCTAATCAAAACACATGGAAATACTAGACAAAACTACTACCACTAAGGAACAGAAAGATTTGCTCCTGCATCTCGCCTGTTCTGCACAGGAACAAAGTTCTATTTTAAGAGTAACTGGCTACTGGTGTGCCAGGCAACGCTCCTTCACCATCTCGCTGCTGTGACCAGGGTATTGTCAGGCACGTTTTGAACACTAATTCCATTCCTTCTGATGTTTCTTTTCAAAGGGAATACTTGTCTCTGGGCATTTTATTTTCTTTACTGTGCCTTAACTGTCTTATTTTTTAATGCTTATTGGTCCACGCTTGCTTTACTTCTTTCAAAAATACCCACAAAAAACCCAACAAAACAAACTCCCTCTTTTTGATCTTCTGGTTTGTCGTAGTTTGTGGGGTTTTTTTGGTCAGATATTCATATCTCAGCTGGAATGGACATCCCTACGCAGTTATGTGTTGGTGGTTTACTTTTTTGTGCACTCTATTGACAGCAAGGCAGTTAAGAATCCTGGAGGCTACAGGATTCCTTTCAACAGGAGAAGAGTCCTTTCTTCTTTATAAAAATAAAGAAGGAACTAGAAAAAGCCAAGAAGAATGAAGGAAAATATCTTCTTTCTTGGTAAGCCAATATATATATTTACATATATATTCCTATATTTTTGACATTTTTCAAGTATTTCTGTGCTCCTGAAAAAGCATCTTGCAAAAGCAGTTTCCAAAGTTAGTGTCCTTTCAGGATGTACTCAATTCTCCGTGTTGTAGCTCCCTTTTTGAAGGACAAACTAGCAATGTGTTGAGATGCAAACTCAGTCACCAAGCTCTCATTTCCATATCTGACAGAGACAATACCTTATTTGCCTGTCCCTGATACACTGATAAATAGTCAAGATAAACAGAATTATATTCTGAAGAGTCATTCCTTCACAAACCCCACAGTGTTTTGGATCCCAGACCACTCCCTACTTAAATCCTTTCTCCCATTTTAATTTATCTATATCCTCAAGCCCTGAAAATTTAATTAGAATAACTCAGTACTCTGAACTTTTCATTGGTTTTTCAGTACCACTGAAAGGGATGATAGATGTTTGAAGAAACACTGCTCTGACTTACCGTATGTAGTGATACTAATTGGAAAAAATGGTTAAGTTGTTTATTGGAAATCATGCTCATTTTTTCTCTGTTGCTAATATTAATATCTTTAACTCTGGACACCACAGGGAAAAAAACCCGCCGTATGTTGTAGTGGCACGGCTAGCAGCAGGAATATAACTGAAAGCCTTTCCTTCTAAAACATGGACAAACTTTCAGAGCCACAGGTTCAGGCTTGATGATGTGTTTTTCTCTGGCCACCTTCTTCTCCTTTTGCAAAGACTGGCACTTTGGGCAAGAACAGTTGTTTGTGTTTCCACCCTCCTTTCCTCATTATTCGTTTTGGTTACCTCCTTTCCTTTGGCAGCTTGATTCTACTTCTACCAGCTCCATCACTTTTTGTAAGGAAAAGTAGACATGTGAAGATATAAAATTATGTAATTTTTTTAAGGTGTCCTGCGAACATCTGGAGAAGGCAGTGTACGTGCAATATCTTCTTGAGGGAGTCCGTTAGAACAAGATTACCAATTTACTATCCTTTGGCCTGCAGCAGGGCAATCTTTACAGATCCACAATCCCCTTATCTTGCCTCTCCCCTCTTTTGTTCCCTGGGTACCAGTGGTACTGCCTGACACCTTTTCAGGGCCAGACTAAGTTACCAGTCCCAGGCAGAGCCTTGGACCATTCTGACTGCAAGAAAAACCTTCAGAAAATGTACTGATGCAGGGCAATGTGCCACACTCCACAAGGATGCTGAAACAGTAAGTTCAAGACTTGGAAAGTGAGCTGTGTTTGTCACGGGACATTAGCCCAAAACCTTCTCTGAGATTGCAATATCTGTCTTGCTGAAAAAGGAAAACACAGTGAGAGGCAAACCCTAATATAATAAAAGAAATTCAATGAGCTGTTTTTTCTGAGCTGATTACACATCTTCATGGATAAGTCATTAAAAACTATGGTTACTGTAGCTGACGTTTCTGAAATCAAGAGAAATACACAATCCTGCACACACATCCATGTACCTTTTTTTTTTCTTGCAGTACGCTGCATCTTTTTGCAGCATTGTGAGATAAATAAGAAAAAAAGAGTAATGAGTAAAAAACTATTTCTGAATTGTTCTCTGTCGTTCATGAAGTTATTTGCACACTTTCAGTCACAAAAGAAGCTACACCTTGCTCTGTCAGCTTAAAAAGTCTAGAGCCATCAAAGTAATAGAAAATGGGAATTGGCACATAGGACGTTTGATTTGTTACCCCTAAAACATTGTTGCTATTGTTAAATAGGGTACTCATAAGATTGAAATTTGGGGTTTCAACATGGATACCTTCTCATACAGCTTTCTGCCTTTCTGGAGATGGAAGCATAAGCAGACTTAATCTACAAAAGGAAAGCATTTATTTAATTGTCAGAAAAATCAGAGAAAAGAATATCTGAAGAATTATTAAAGCTGTAAAAAGATTTGATCAACTAGAATAAGGTAAACTCTTCAGTATGATGAGAAGTCTGGAAAAACAAGGGACTAAAAACTAGGAAATTAAGAGTGAAAAGGGAATTCAGGCACAGCTATTTCAATCAAAAAGTAATAAGCATGTGGAATAAATTAATGCTAGGTGAAGCTATTGAAGCAAGTAACAGGAATGAATTTAAAAGACAACTAAATGTCTTTATGGAGAGAGCAGAAACTTTGCATTTTTCCTACTTATATGCTTTGGATTAGATCCAGTAAAAGACTTAGTGTCTGAAAAAAGATTTAGGAGGACTTTAACTGCTTAAATACTGAAATTTATCCAAAAAAATCCCAAGTGACTACTGCGGATGCTGGAAGCACCTGGGTTATGTAGTGCCAAGCACGCTGAGAGCCAGGACCAAGTCTTCATGTCCTCCAGGTCCGTGCCAGTCCCAGCACATGGTGCTGCCTCCCACCCAGTCCAGATTTGAGCTGATGACCCTCAGAGACCTGATGCAAAAACTGTTTTAAAAATATGCCTAATGCAAGGCAGGAGACCAGGTCTCCCATAAAATACAGTAGAAGCTGCCACTTAACTTCAAAATTATGAGAGGGTTAGTGCTAGTCTGTGCCGTCTTTAATATAAGGGCATTTCAGAGTCACTAAATCAAAGGAAAAGTGAGAATTTGCATCAGTAAGAATGGCAGACAGGAAAAATCCCAACCTGATTCCTCTTTCCCAGGATTTTTTGTCTTTTATATCACACATTCTTTTTATTGTTACTGAATATCGGTGATGGTTTCAAAATTTGAATTATTCTGGAACACTCCTGCTAATAAAAGACTTTCACTGGATTTTTCTGAAGTTTTCAAAAATGCTCATTTCATTATCTGTTGAGCAGCTAGAAACTGCCAGTGGAGGGCACCATGGAAAGACTGTGAGGTAGCTATGGTTCACTACCTGGAAGATATGAGTTAACTGGGTAATGTAAGCCTCAGATCATAAATACACACTGGCCTCTGACTAACATTTACAAGAGCCAAAGAGAGACTGCAGGCTCCATTTCAGAAACTTTTAGGGCATTTCAAGCTGTCTGCAAGATGTCCTCCTCTTTAGCCCCTGCTTCCCACCCACCTAAATTACAATCACATGTTATCAGAGTGACGCTGAGCCAGCTAGGGTGAAAAACCATCATGTTTTTCATTTAGGCTGAGTCATGCACCACTGAGCTGTTTGGGTAGATTTTCCTGTGGGTGCTGGGTTTGCATACACTGTGCATCTGAAGTGGAGCTGGAGACAGACGGAGGCAGGTGGAGGAAGGCAGGAAATGTGTGCAGGGCTGCCTGGGCAGGACCAGCCATCCCAGGGGCACCCTGCCACCAGGTAGTCCCAGGGAGGCAGCAACCCAATCACGACAGGTCTGGGCTTCCTGAGGACTTTCTATAACTCAGATTTCACTGTATAATCTTCACAAGCTCACATGCTTAAAAAACAGTGTTCAACTGGAACTATTTTGCAAGGAGTCCAAGGTGTTGTGGGAGTTAAACCTCTCTAAGGTTTACACTGATTTACACACACACACAAACACACCCTTGCTTTAATGCTAAAAAAAAAAAATGAACCCATCTTGACAAGATTTGTACTGATAAGAAAGTGTCCTGTTAAATTTGTACTGATAAGCACACTGCACTGATTTTCTGAATAAACTCTCTTCATGACCCAAACAGAACGTGCTCAGTGATATCATTATGTTGTGCTTGGATCTCTCTGATAAGACTTTCTTCTTTACACCTAGTGCAGAGGGCAAGTGACATGCTTAACGCTTGGGAAAACAGGGCAGAGAATAATGTTGGAATAGGACTGGCATCTGGCTAGGAAAGTGACTGTGTCATCATTTGGAAATAGGCCTGGGAATGGCTTGACTGAAGAAAAAGTCAGAGGGTATTGAGAAATGAAGTGGCTCATCTTGCAAAGCCAGTGGGCAAGCATTCTTGACAAACTGCACAACACAGTGGGCTGCTATTTTTAAAGTACAGAGAGTAGTTATAATTTGGAGTAAAGGTGAGAAATTACTTCTGAAACATCCAACTTTTTTTTACCCCTTAGAGAATTTGTTATGCTTCTATATCTGAATTTCTGTTAAAGTACGCTTGTATGAAGGCCATAGGTTAAGTAGGGAACAAAGAGGCAAAAATCTGCTCATATCCAATCCTGTCTCTGAGACTGATCAGCTTTGACCTTGAGCACATCACTTAACCTCAAAGGAATAACTTGAGGATTCATTAGTTGATCCTCACGGAGTGCTTTGAAGATAAAAGGGCTTTGTAAGTGGCAAATATTATTATGTGTCCTGGGACCTGGAAATTTTCACTGTTTGTGTGTATAATCATTTTTACAGTGGATTTGCTACATAAAAGAAACCATATATTTTGCTGGAAATTGCCGGAGTGCAGATAAGAACTGTCTTTTCCAACTGAGAAGATTTTTCATTGAAAACTTTCTCTCCCTTTCCACAAAGCCTTTACAACATGAGACAGGGACTACTGTTTTGCTCAGCTTTTTGTCTATGGATTTGTTTTAAAGGGAGCAGTTATGTTGCTCCCTTGTTGGCCCATGAATGCTCCTCCACATCCGCGTAGCAGCCTCTGATGTGGGCTCATCTCCAGCCAGGAGGTTAGAAAGGCTATGTGAGGTGTATTCCACATATGCCCTGTGCAAGATGAATGAAAAACAGCAGTCACCAAAAACTTCAGTGCCCTGTTGACAGCAGATATTAAAGTAAGCAAGAGCATGGAAGTGCTGTCTGTAAGGAGACCGTTGGCTCCATGGGCTTCAAAGGAAGATTATGTGTTAGCATCATATTAGGATTTCTCCTTTGAAATAGTTTTCAAAGAGGAAGGCAGCTGCACAGAGCTGCTCTGGGCTGTATATTATAAGACAGATTTTGATATATTTATAAACAGGATTAGATGGCACAATGCCTTCAACAAATGGGATTGATTCAGGAGGTGTCGCACCTTTCTAAGTCCTGCCTTTTCCTACATCATTCAAATTTGTGATAGAGCTATTGACAGCGGCAGCGTGAAGTTTGTGTACTAATAGAAGGGAAGAATTGTAACGAAAAGGTTGCTTATTTAGGGTATCCTAATCCAGCAGTGAGCTGGGGGAGAGCAGGGTATCGATTACCTGGCTGAGCCTGTATCCCACTGACAAGAAAGATTGTGATGCTCTCAGAGGCAGAACTTCCTTGTACAGTTTTTAAAGATCTGTCAAAGACAAATCTGCCTCCGAACTGTGTACTATTGAATTTCTATTAGTGTTGATACAGCATGCATGATGCCTAAAGGCTGTGAGTGTCCAATGGACATGGGCTTGCTGCTTCCACATCAATCAATTTCAGGCATGTTTTCCCCTTAATCTGGATGAAATTGGCTGACTCAAATCCTATAGTCTCCACTTAGCTGAATTGCTTATTGAAATCAATGGAGATTCGGACTGCATGAGGATTGCCTTGTTTGTCCTATTGCCTCTGCAGTGGTCAGGTGCATTTGTCAATGTGAAATAAAGAAAGGCATACTGTACAGAAATGGAAATTACACAGGAATGTTTGAGCACACAAGGAACAAAAATAACTGAAACTGTATATCCTAAATGTGAGGGCACTGAACACTGCTTCTCAAAGAAATTTTTTCACTTTTTTGCTTGTCTGGCAGTAGCTGATTTACTATGAGCTCAAGAAATACAGAGGGAAGAAAACAGAATTTTTTACATCCCAGAATAAAATGCTTTCATGAACAGGTAAGGGTTTTGTTTCTCACACAGTTGTGAGTCCCTTCTGTCTCCAGAGAACCCATGCAGAGATGGGAAACCAGGCCCTTCCAGTAAAGAGTTACTTTGGGATTATGCTTGAAATGCAAAGCTGCTCTTAAGACAAAGTAGACATGCTCATGTTTGAATTTAAAGCCAACCTAACTTGCTAGATAAAATAGAAACAACATGTGGAAACTCCTCTTGAGGTTCTCCTGTTCTCTCTCATCTCACAGTGTTTTCTCACTGTCCAGCACTGGGAAATACATCCTGCTGCAAAGGCATCTTTTTCTACTCCCCGTATTGTCTGGAAGACTTCCTTGTTTTACACTAGGTAGAAGTAGGGGTACTAGGATAAACATTTGGGCTCTGTGCATCTCTTTTCTCATACCTACTCCCCAAACATCCACCAGGCTACAAAGTGCTCTGCTGAGAAATGCTCTCAAGTGGGTACCTGCCCTTCATTGCCACAGCACCCAGCACAGTGGGACTTTCAATCTCTCGGAGGGATACAGCTTACTGAATAAAAAGTACAGAGGCTTATAACAGCAGTGAGGTTATCTTGGCTCACCTTATCACAAATGGGAACTTGTGGGAGAATCGTATTGTGAGCAGCAGGATCTGGGAGTAGTCCAGCATCTGGCACAAGCAAACATTAATTACCTGATCTGGTTGGAGAGGCAACCGAAGCATGGAGAACATTTAATTATCTGCACTATCTTTAGCATACCCAAAGTATTTTTGTACTTCCTATTATCTCTGTAGCAGAGACTTCATTTTTCCACGTAAAAAAATTTTAATTACATAAAATGCTCAATTAGAAACTTAATTACCATTTTAGAAAATAAATACACCATGCAAGTCACTGACTTGCTCTTAATTTCTCTAACAGTTCTCCCAAACTTTTCAACAGATGCTCCCAGTTCTGTTCCCATTAACAATGTCTATGGGGATCCCAAACACTAGACTTATTACTGCTGCTCTCTGCAGCTTTATTGAACAGAAAAAATCCTAGATCCTGTGCCAGGCCTTCCTTCCCTCAGCTTCTCCCTCAAATATTTGTCCTGCAGACAGACTGGAGGACAGCCAGACTGCTGGTTGGAAAGATCTGTGCTATAGGAACTGATTTTGCCAGTTAGCAACTGGACATCTTGTAGTGAAGTTTATATTAGAGCAAATCTACTATAAAAGGAAAGCACCTGCACTGCACAAAGATGGGATTGTATGAAGCAACCAAGCTTACTAAGGGTGGGATAAACAAAATCTGGCTTTGTGGAGGCAGGGAAGCAAATTGGGGAAGGAGAGGAGTCAGTAAGGTAGAGAGCTGGGGGAGAATATGATGGGTTTGGGGGCAGAAGGAGGAATGATGAGGCAGAAGGGTCTGGTGGCTGCCAGCATGGAGATGAGTGCAGGGAGGAGAAGAGCTGAGAGGGACCCCAGGGCCTTGAGACTGTGAAATGTGTTGGAGGCTGTGGCCACAACTCCTTCCTGTTCATTAGAGAAGTCTCTCCATTTTACTGAGGGAGGACTGAAGAACAGGACCAGCTAAATTACTTGGTGAATCCACTGGCATATTTTTATGCAGAAAACTGTGGTTTGATCACACAGATGCTGTCTTTTTTCAGCAGATCCGGAATCTTGATTTTCAAAACCATACTCACTCTCCCAATCACTTCTGGTTGAAAATTTTCAATGACTCACCCCACCCCGAACTCCCCTGTTCCTTCATCTTCTCCCAGCTCTTGTACTGTAACTATAGTCACTCTAGAACTCTGTGACCACGCTACATATCAGCTGAATATTATCTTCCTCTGACTGTCCTTAGAGCTCTAGCATGGGCAGAATACTCCTCATGACATAGCAATATACTCTAGCAGAAGAAATTACTCCTGCAGTTTATGACCTTCCACACAGCATCATGCATCAGCATACAGAAAAAGCTGAATAAGCCTTCATCCATCTTGCAGAGGCTTTTGAAGGAATACTGCCATTTTAACAACACCTTTGCTTTGGCTCCAGCATCCCACCTCTCCGCCAAGTGGATCAGTCTGGGCAGAGGCTCATCTGTAATGCACTTGTACTGCTGGTAGTTGGCTTGAGGTGCAGATATCTCTGCACAGTGCTGCACTGGGCCCTGCAGATGTACCCTTCCTGCAGACAAAAGGGTGATCTCAAGCTGCAGAGGCCAGCAGCATTGCATTCCTATAGGTGCCTGTGTCCAGCTGCCTGTGGGGATAGTCACCACAGCCTGGAAATTTAATGGAGGAGATGTCAGAGGTGACACGCAGTATCTGAACATGTGTTATGGGCTCAACAAGGTCTAGGTGCAGCTTAATGGGGTGGACTACCATAACAGAGAATGTTTGAAAATAGAAACCTCTCTGTGAATGAACATATGGCATGGGAGGAAAAGTTCAAGGAAACATATGAAAAGTAATTAATCCTATCTAAAAATTTAAGCATTATCATGACACCATGTGTTATACCATTGCAAGCCTCTTGCTGTTCAAATCAGAGAGCGGTGGGCATCAGTCCTTTTGGGGATAAAATTATAAATAAGCAGATAACCAGTACATGAATAAAAGAAAGTGAAGCCAAGCTACTCATCAAAGAAATCTGTCACAA
Source organism: Todus mexicanus (assembly GCA_013389965.1). Lineage (NCBI taxonomy): Eukaryota > Metazoa > Chordata > Aves > Coraciiformes > Todidae > Todus > Todus mexicanus. The sequence continues at coordinate 22,576 of WEIS01079613.1, forward strand.
GTGATGCACCTTCACGTGGATAACTGAAAAATGGGAAAAAGAAAAATGAAAGGCGGAATTGAAGAACAAATGAATGAGAACTGGTGGGAAGAAAGAAAGAAAGAAAGAAAGAAAGAAAGAAAGACAGAACGAAAGACAGAAAGAAAGAAAGAAAGACAGAAAGAAAGAGAAAGAAAGAAAGAAAGACAGAAAGAAAGAAAGAAGGAAAGAAAGAAAGAAAGAAAGAAAGAAAGAAAGAAAGAAAGAAGGAAGGAAGAAAGAAAACAAGAGAGAAAGAAAACAAGAGAGAAAGCCGAAGAAATTTAAAATAGCAAGATGTCAGGAAAGCTAGAGTTGACTGCAGTAGGATAAACCACACTTCCTTGACTTAACATCACTGCCTTCCCAGGACTTACACCAGAGACTGACTTAGCCCTCTTATTTAATTACGTGCAGATACATCATCATGAGACCTCAGAGGAAATCTTGCAAGATCTTGTGACAGATATTAAATTAGCATTTGCTTTCACTATAAATATAATCTGATCAGAAACATTTAATGTGTGCAAGAAGCCAAGTTTGAAAAAGAGTGATTCAAATAGCATCTATAAAAACTATATTTTGGAAGAGAAGTAGTAAATGTTCAGATATTTTTTCTTTGAATATGCAGCACTGAAGGGGTCATATGCATGATTTCAGATGTAGTCACATTCCCTACACTACACACAAAGTCTGATTGAAATGTGGCTGCATTTTCTTGATTATCTTAACAGGAGCTGCTATCCAAAAAAGTGAGTGATGTTTTCCAGTTCTCTACAGTAAGGCAGTTGTTTCCATCTCCTCCCTTCTGCCTGCCCTTGGGTCTGTACAGCCAGAGCTAATCTAGCTCAAAGCACATCTTCTCTCTGAGGTATTTTCTGAGTGGAACCTATTCCCACAACTGACTCCCTGTATGAAGGTAGGAGAAAAGGCATCACATGTGCCTTTTTGGGTGAAGCTGAGCTTCAGCATACATGTCAGGGTCCCATGGTGAAGAACCAGTTGGATAAATAGACATTCACCTGGAAAGTTGTAAGACAGAGAGCATGAATTAAGAAAAAAAAAAAGTGAAATTGGGACAAATAGGAGCTTCCTGGAGTTTCTCCTCTGTCATATACTCACTAGCAGCATGAAAGATCCCTAGACATGTCCTTTGCCAAGCCACTGCTCCTTCCTTGCAAACTTTGGCAAGGCAAGGCAGCAAGGGATAGTCAAGGCTGTGCCCTTTTGGAGCTGCTGGCAAGCTTGTGGAAGTCCAGCCCTCAGTCCTAAACAGATCCTCCCACCTGCAAAGCCCTCCCCTTAGCAGAGGTTAAAAGGCCAGAGTGGAGCCTGTGCTCTGTGGCAGTGTTAGTGGTGAAGCCCATGAGCACCAGGAGAGCAGAAGAAGTCACCTTTTGGATGCTTCTCCTTTTTTTTTCTTTTTTTTCTTTTTTTTTTTTTTTCTCCATTTGTTTGTTTTCTGGAAGTTTAATGTTGGACAAATGCTGAACACTTGAGTGTTTATCCAAACTAGGCATTTAAACCTTTCAAGATATGCTCATCAATGGGGATATAATGTTTACCAATGTTTACTTAGCTTCAAAATGAATACAATAAATAAAGGTTCTTGTGAGTTTCTGTCACAGCCTGGATGGTTTCTGGTAGGAGGAGTGGCAAGTTTTTTCCATAGAGTTAGCAGTAAGCCAAAGGAACACATTTTTTTTCTGATCATAGAATCATTCAGGTTGGAAAAGACCCTTGGGATCATCGAGTCCAACCATTAACCTTACTCTACAAGTTCACCTCTAAACCATATCCCCCAACATCACATTTAAGCCACTCTTAAACACATCCAGGGATGGTGACTCAACCACCTCCCTGGACAGCACATTCCAGTGTCCAATGATTCTTTCCATGAAGAATTTTTTCCTAATGTCCAGTCTAAACCTACCCTGTTGTAACTTGAAGCCATTCTCTCTGATTCTGTCACCAGTTACCTGTGAGAAGAGACCAGCACCAATATCCCTACAATGTCCTTTCAGGTAGCTGTAGAGAGTGATGAGGTCTCCCCTTAGCCTCTTCTTCCTCAAATTAAACAGTCCCAGCTCCCTCAATCACTCCTCATAAGATCTATTCTCCAGGTCCTTCACCAGCCGTGTTGCCCTCTTCTGCACTCACTCCAGCACCTTGATGTCTCTCTTGTACTGAGGTGCCCCAAACTGGACACAATACTCAGGGTGTGGCCTCACCAGTGCTGAGTACACACCTTGAGTATTGTGTCTAATTTTGATACATCTTATGTCTATAGAAATACTTTCATTCTTATTGGGACTACTTGTAAACAGAAGAAGAGCAAATAGGGAAAATAAATGGACTGTTAAAGGACAATGACCTTGGAAAATAAATAGTAAAATATTTTTAAAACAGGGGAAAAAAAAAAAGGAATAGATTCTATGAAAACTACTAAACAAGTAGTTTCAAAGTCTAGCATCAAGTTCTCTTTAATAAGTATGTCTGTAATTTTTTTTTCTATTTCATGTGTTCTTGTGATGCATCTTCTCATGCTGTAGTCATTATGAAGTACGTTTAATTTGACTTCCTAAAGACAATGATTACATTTCCTTTCTGGGTAGAAGCTGTGCCCTATGAGAAATAAGTTCCTTATGACCTCCTAAGTACATAGCCCTCACATTGCTTCCAGATGGAATAAGAAGTGAGGACCCCAAAGGGGAGAGCTGGGTTAATGTTTCAAAGAAAACTAAGTGTTTCTTTCCTCACTACACTTACAACAACCATACAGATTTTTCTTGAGGATTTAGTTCTCTGTAAAATAGAAAGTCACCCATAATCCACATTTTCCAATAAACTGTCAAAGAGAGATCAGAAATCTAGGTTGATTGCTGTATTTTGTAAAAGAAGTGCTTTCCAGCAGTTCTGTAGCTCCAGTGAAAGGTAAATAAGGTGTTTTTATTAATTGCACATATGATACCTTAGTGGTATAAATCACTGAATAGGGGATGACTGCCCTGATTTGGAATTCTGCAGGTAAGAGCCTCAGCTGTGAGTCCAGAATATCTGATGGAATGGAGAAAACATCTTCCCTTAAATCATCTTAATATCTGCATACCCCTTGAGTTAATACTGGAGTTTGGCATATTTTAGAGAAATGTCTGGGTTTCTCTAAATGCCTATCAGTTTTGTATGCTCCCAGAGGTCATGCCAGGTGGAGGCTGTCTGAGGCTTTGGAACATGCAGGTCATGCTTCTCTCTTGTGTGGGAGTTCGGAAGGGCACAGTTCAAAGCTCTTAAGCTTCGTACACCACCTGGAAATTACCCTGCCACAGCTTTGCTTTCAGCATGCAGGTCTCGTGTCACCTCTTCTAAGATTAAGGGTGGAACAAGAAGAGGCAAAGGGCAGCCAGATACCTGGCATTTGTCCTCCAAGATTACAGTGCTATTTTCTCTGTTATGTGATGTTTGAGGTTTGGCCCAGCTGATGCTACAACTAGGAACCTTATCTGATTGAAAAGAGGAGCCTGAATTTGTGCTCAGTAGTTTGTATCAATCTTTCCTTGACCTGTTTTCTCTGAAGGAAATGAAGACTTGGAGAATATCTTTCAGTTTTCAGATACGATCAAGTCCATAAGAAAGTGCCGACCATTGCCCCATCCAGGTGTTAAGACAAGGTGATGGGATGATAAAACAACTGCTGGGAAAGAAATGTCCTTGTCAAGAAGTCTGAGTTGACCTGATCAAAGTGGGTACCTCATGTTCCCCCTTCCTTACCATGAGTCTACATGACCGCCCCGAGGCTGCCCACAGAGAGGCACACCTGCACTTATCAGCTGAGACATCATCCCCTCATCACTGGGCACAGAAACGCGTTCCCCTGAGACACACATTTAGGATAATACTTACCAAAAATGCAGATTCAGAGAGAAAGGAATCAGTGAAAAGTACATTAACATGATTTCTTCTGTGGCTCTCACAGGTGTTTTCTTGACAGTGAGTGTGAGGAAGCATCCATAAGGCAAGATGGTGTTCAGGTAACTTTTGTCATTCCTGGAAAAAAAACACAAAAGGCAAATATTTTAGTAGTCTTTTTACATAGTCTTTTATAATTCTATCCTGCATTTTGCCTTCAAAAATTATTTTTTCTGATGCAGTTCTCATTGTCATGATTTGTATATTCATTTGTGGTTTTGCCATCTGCAAACAATTTTGCTGTCCTAAGCTTTCTACACCTTTCTACCACATGTACTCTTATTATATAAGCAGTAAACTGTCCTATCCTTTTAAGGCCTTGACCTGTTATTAATAGTTTTGTTTTATAAGTGCAGTTTCAAAATCAGGACATTTTTTGTGCACTTGCCACAAACGTTTCTGGTTCTTGAGTCTTTGCACAGGAGAAATACCAGAGTGTTTCAAAGAGTAATTTTCTTTAAGAAAATATATAGAGTGATCTTTCAGTATTTCTGCTTTGAGAAGGGTTTGCTTTGAAATCCTAAATGCATACTAAGACAGGACTAGAGTCTACTATGCTGCTTTGAGGTTCTGCAAGTATACTTAATAAATAAGAGAACTGGCATTTTGTTACATAGTTTGGATTTGGGATAGAATGACACAAAGACAGTATATTAGAATTTTAGATCTGATTTTAAATCTATTTTTAGAGAAATAAAACTAAGAAGATGACAAAGAAATTTGGAGGTCAATAAGTCATTCTAAGTTGTATGTGAACATTAACACTGCTCACAGAATGCAACATGTATATCCTTATCTCACACCATGTGTCAGATTAGGGCTGCACCCTCTTTGCTGGGTGCATGTTAAGGGTTAACCAGTAAAGGCAAAAGTCTATCTAGGCTAATTGAATAAGAGACAAGAAGATTAATGACCAATGACATCCATCAAAAGAGAGAATACACTGTTGAATAATTAAATTAAGAGTCTCCATAATGCCATTAATTATAAAAAAATATTGAATAAATTCAGCTTTGAAAAACTGCTTTGCCAAGTAGAATGACTACTTTTTGCAATAATATACGCTACAGAAACAGTATATTCTAGAAACATTGCTGTCAAACATAGTCATACACACACTGTATGAATTTCACTCCCATCCAGAGGACCTCCCAAAGGTCAGTGTGCCATTTAAACCACGTGAGTGAAATTGCAACCCCATTGCAGTAATAGGAATTTTAGCATTGACTTCAATGGAAACATGCTTTCCCCCATATATTTTGAGAGGTAATTTAGCCTAACATGATGAATAGACCATCTGTACAGTCATGAATCTTAGCCACAGAAAACATTCAGAACTAATAGAAAAGGAAGATGTAGGACCTCTTTGAACCAGGCTCCAAAGGGCTGGTATTTCGCTGTCACAGGTAGTAAGAAAGGACTTGTGATATCTAGGAAAAAAACAGATATGTTTAATAAAGAAAACTGAAAAACACTCCATTCTTCCTAGAAAGATTCGAAACACTGAAGAAAGAAAAAAAGTGCAAGCGTGATTATATCCTAATAAAGTGCATAAAATACATGTGTGTGTCTATGTAGTTTGGCATGAATTATTGAACGTGTTTTCTCAAGCAAATTCTAGATCTGGAAAAGAATCCATATTTTTTTACAATTCTGAATCAACAGATTGTTTATCAACCACAAAAATAAAGGTGATTCAAAAGAATATTAAGATGCAGATAGCTGTATTCTTTTCCTTCTGTCATTAACTTCCTAATTGTATTTTCTTAGTTACAAGTAAAATATTTAAATATTTATTTGACATTGTAGTATATTCCTTGTATGAGGTGCTTCCACTTCTACAGGTATTGCTTTAGAGTGGAATTTGGCATGTGTACATTTTTGGGAAGAACTTTTAATAGGGTGGTATTATTTTTCAGCCATGTTAAATATTAATCCAACCACCACATAGTTTATGTTATCCCAAAATAGAGATTCCTGAAGGGAACTACTACGATTTCTTCCAAGAGCATGTTTGGGTTTTTTCTCACTTTCCCCAGTAAGGAAGAAAACTTCATGTGAGTGCATTTTTCTAAAGCTGCCCATACTTGTAATCTTTTCTTTTCCCTTCTTTGCCTTGCTTTGTATTTTTGTCCATCCTAAATAGTTATTGAGTTATTGAATAATATTGTTACCATTTTTTTGTTCCCCTACGCTTGCAGACAAGTTGGTTGTAGTTAGAAAAGGTGAGTCTGCTTCTCTTTCATGTCAAGATCCTTCATGCCGTTGTGGTGGGGCAATGGTGTCTCAACTGCATCTCTGGAGGAAAGCAAGGCAAGTACCCAGGTGACTGCAAAAGAGACCTCCAGAGCCGCGACAACACAGAGGAGGCCGTGGGCTTTACAAACATCCACGGCAAGGAGCAGAGTATCTTGGACTACAGTTGGAGAACGTCTGCCAGGCAAAACAGGTCTAGAAGAAAAAAAAAAGGCTAAAATGTCATCAGGAAGGAATCAGTATCTTCGCTGAATATTGTTTTAAGAATCACTAAGTGATGCCAAAACGTCAGCAAAATGCCATAGATCTAGAAACATTCCAAAGGTGGCGGAAGGGCCCCTGAGGTGTGGGAGGAGAGCACCCAATACCTCCATCTACCACTGAGAAAGAGACCCAACGTCGCCTTCACCACCAATGCAGGGAAGGGGTGTCACCACACGGTACTGGCTCTGTGCTGGGTCAAGCCAAGTGCTGGGGCCAGTCATGCCACCAGCACCCTTACATGGCCTGAAATACACTTCTGCATGATGATGCTACATCTACTGACAGTTCCTGGTCAAGGGATCTTTATGGAGTCACCTCAAAGTAGGTAGTGCACCTGCATTAAAGCATGCATTCTTTGTCTCCTCTCTTGTGACAGGCAGTGGTAGAGTTGGGTGCTGTAGGATTGGTTCTGTCTGGAAGCAATGCTGGGGATGGGGCTCAGCAGCTGCTCCATTCCCTCCTGTTGCCAAATCTTCCATCCATCAAACCACGGCTGTACACTGCGCTGCAGGGAGCTCAAAGTGGTTTTTCATTCGTGGCTTCTGCCTTGCAAAAAAAAAAAA
>WEIS01079613.1:29667-41424 GCA_013389965.1 Todus mexicanus
AAAAAAAAAAAGCACAAATTAAAATCGCCATAAAAAACATCATGCCATAAGGCATCCCTTCCTCCTAGTAGAGTCCACCTATCCTGCTGAAGAAGGAAGTTACATAATGTTTAGTGGCCCTGAAGTTGATAATATTAAAGGGATGTATTACTTCGTAGTTTTGCAACCTTTTTTTTTTTAGATTAAATCTGAATGTTGTGAGCTGCAGTTTATTTTTCTGCAAACCTGCTGTGTTTGCATGTGGAGCTAATAATTTAAAGAGCGCAGTAGATGTTCAGCAGTGCAGGGAAATGTGCATATAACTGACACCTGCTTTATACAAACCTCATGCTCTGTATACAGGCAAAGTTACAAGGGAGGCATTTGTTGAGATCTTTGTTTTTATTGCATAAACACTCCTGACAGGAGAAAAAAATGCCTTGATAGGCTGATTTGGAAATATTTTTAAATATCCTGCAGGCATATAAATTTTGGAAACTCCACAGCAAATAACAGCTTCCATATTAAATATACAAGAATCTCTCTGTTTAAAAAACATGAAAGCTGTGATACAAATCAGTGTGTGTCAGGAAGTTAGAAATTAGGATGGTGCTAAAGCCTCCATCTCAGTTTAGATCTTGGTTGCTTTGCACAATGCACAATGCACAACCCTGACTACGTCAAAGACAGTCACCCAACGATGGATTTCCCTTCGGTGTTTCTTTCTACCAAGAAAGTTTGTGCCACAACTTCAAAGTTATACAAGTAGCTATTTCTGTGTTTATGTCTATAAAATTATCCTCATATTTAAGTGGTTGTAATATTTGGTGGTATTATGTAGGGAGGTATGTCATAATCAGGTGGCATACTGATCGTTTCTTGCAGTAGCCGATTCAACCTCTTTGAATTTTTTGTAGACAGATACTTGAATGCACCATGGAGTTTCTGTGGCTGAAAACATACTGTAAATATTGTTTTCTCACTGGAGACATTGCTAGGTTTATAGTCACTGCTAAGATGTTACTTGGCAGTAAAATAATAATCTGAATTACAAGCCGATGTCATTAAATCATCTGCAACATCTGTAGTCAGGATATATTTGGCATTTCAAGGTTGGGAGGAGGGAGAAAGCATCCTCAGGACCTCAACAGTTACTGGGCTTGGAAAGAGCCACAGGGGAATTAGGTTGCCTCCAAACACAATGCTGCTTTCAAATGCCTATTGTGTGGTGGGGAATGGCCTCTGGAAACTATTATTTTAGAAACAACAACACAAAATATCACTGTTTTGGGGAAACTTAGGACAGACATCTGTAATTGCAGGGTCCATAGAGGAGTACAAATAGCAAATCATAATGATAATACTGTGGGCAAGGGAGTAATGGTTTCAGGCTGAGTATAGCAAGCAGACAAGTCTTGAAAGACCTTTCAGGAGAGACCTGGGATCACCTGGGCAGGAGGATAGTTGTAGAAGAGACTATACCTATATTAGACAAAACCAAAAAGCCCCAGCTGATTCATCTTTTGGTCTTCTGCTTCTGCAGAGGCTACTTGCTCCCATTCTAAGGTGAACCAAAGAATGTAACTAAGAGTCTGGTCCTGTTCCTTTGGATTTATTGCTGCAGCTGGATTTCTTCCTCCTGCAGTTAGAGATAAGATTTTATTTTTGCTTGAGGCTCAATCATAAGGCTGGCTTTGTGCTCATCGTTCTGTGTCATTCATGCCTGTTGCTCTTTGCATGCTAATAAATAACAAGGAAAAGAGAATGACATGTGAGCCTAAACCTGCCCCCGGACTGTTCCCGGTTAGCGATTGCCAGTAAGGTATACTGAGCTTCTCTCTTGACTAGATGAGAGCAACTATTATCACGCTGTTTACTTCATTTTCCTGATGTCTCTTTTGAGTGGCAATTGCAATATATATATATATGACTTACTTCATTTCTGACCACTATTAACAAAAGCAGCATAGCAGAGCATGTACAGAGAAAAGAGGGGAGGAATGAGCTGTCAGAGAGTGAAGATGAGAGATTCTCCCCAATCTTCAGCCATGCTGCTGTCAAGCAACAGTCTGATACATTGCAGATTTTTTTTCAGGAATTCATCTATAACCCTCAGGGTAGAACATCCCTGCAAGCATCTTGAGTCACCTAATCCACTTACGTTATGCTCTTAGTTTTGCAGGCATATCAGAATAAAAAGCATATTTTATGCATATTTTCTACTGAGCCCATTTTTTTCCTCTTGATGCTGCTTTGAAGACCTGGGCCTTCCAAAGATGAGACAGCCAGTAAAACATACCTACGGAAGTGCAAGGATGTTACAGCATGAAGCAGAGAAAATGAGGCTTTGGCATAATAGATAGGGGAAATAATGAAGATGTTTCTTTCAATTAAGCATGTTTTTCAAAGAATATTTAATGATTTGCTGCTGGGCAAAATAGCTTAATTATTTCTGATGCTTGTTAACAGTTGCAGAAGTGGATGAATGGAGAACAATCTGCTATCTCAGTGATGCCCAAGTAAAAAGAAGATAAGAAACAGTGATAGCTCCATGCTTCAGGAACGTAACTTTTAGCTGAAGCATCAGACTCTGGAGGATTACACAAAAGTAAGCTTGTTAGTTATGAAAAAGAGCATTTTGTCCCCTTTTTTTTTTTTTTTTTTTGAACAGCCATTAAGACTCATGTACAAACTAGCTATGAAACCCCAAAGACCTTGTCAGTCCCAGCTGTTTACAACAGCCCCCTTCTCCCAGTATTCAGCAGCACAATATTCAGATTTACTTTGCAAGTAAGAGTCAGAGCTAAACTCCTAAGTCATTAAGATATTCAATGGGCAGAAGAGCATAGGCCTAGAAGGTTATGCAGTTGTCTTCTTCCCAAAACAGAACCACCTTTATCTGTATTATTTTAAAGTGCTTCTCTGGCTCCTGTGTAAGGAAGGTCAGGGATGGAGATTTCAAAACTGCTAACTAGAAAGCAGATTTTCCTAAATCATCTCTGTGGTAACTCAGTCACATTGTTCCCTTTCCGCTCCAAATTAATTCTCTCGCTCTTTAAATGAACTTTTTATGTATTTCAACACTGTTAGCAAGCTCCCCTCACACTTCTCTTTTTCAGACCAGTAAGTCCCGAAGCAAATGGCTGATCTCTGTTGCTCTCTGCCAGTTATTTCTCTCTGAGGGTCTCTTGCACTGCAGTATCTGACATCTCTCCTGGTAACGAATTCAACAAGGAGATTCGTTTATCTAAGGGCTGTCACTCTGCTCTGTTCTTTACCTTTCTGTAAAGAGAAAAGTAGGTGGTTAGTATCTGTGTCCTATGTCTCCTCTTTTTCCCAGACTCCAGAGCACACTAGCATGCTTATGTTATTTTCGCAGGTCAGGGCTGAGGCATTGTATGCGGCACAAAGGGATGCACATGTGGAGAAGTGGTCTCGTTTCTACAGGTAGGGCTAATCCATCACACGCCTCTGTCATTTGCACTCACCAGCCTCATCAGGAGGGATCCTTTCTCTGCAAGCACTTTGATGCCAGTGCTGAGAGGGACTGAGCTGCCTGGCTTGTGGGGAAGTCCTGGTTGTGAAGCAGTGGAACGTGGCCTCGCTACTTATGTGAAATTGTGGCAATCTTGGGGGTGAGACAAGGCGTTACGTTGGTGCCAGACATAGTCCCAGCACAACAGGATCTTGGCAGTTTTGCGCATAGAGATGCAGCTGGGTGCAGAGACCTGCATCATTTCCACGATAATGGTGTAATGCAGCTGTGACCACCATTGGCATGTATGAATTCAAAGAAACCAAAGAATTAAGATAGGTATGAATGTGTCTACATGTCATTTGCATTTTTCTTTCAATTTAGGGAGCTTAGTGTCTTAAAATGAGACTAACAGCACTACAGACACATTGTGTTCTTAAACAGACAGTAACTGTGCTTTTTAACCCAAAGCTCCTTTATACTTGTCACATTCTCATGTTCCGATACCATAGCAAAGAAAAAAATAAGCAGGAAAGATGGAAGTAGATATGTGAAATGCATTACCTTGAGTGTAGCTTTTCTCTGTGCAATTTTTCACAAATATGACTGAGGAGATACACAGGGGAGCCAGTAAGTTGAAGGGCTTCTTAAAGTAGGATTCGATGTTTATGGGATTGTCAGAAACAGGCAATGGTTCATAATGAAAAGACTCAAAATTTGAACAGCATTACAAACAGATGAATGGCCTCAAATAAAAACCAGTACTGTGAAGCTGTGCAGTGTTGAGAATGGACAAACTTCTATATTCCTATAGTTCTATAATCTTCATACATTTGTAAGACTAGCTATAGTAGCATATATAATGGTCTGATATCTATTTTGAATCATACATCCAGTGTAACTGAATTAAAGCTGATTTTCTATTTGCTATGTGTATTATATATTTTTAAAATAATAGTAATCATGAGAGCTCAGCAATTTCATAATTATTTCTAGTAAACACTATTTCTGTTAATAGGATTACATTTTCTCAAATTCATTCAATGTCTTCAAGCATTTTGTATGTGCCTTTCTCGTGTTTTAGTTCTATAAATGGACTGATATTTTCTCATCATGCTCAATATTTTGAATTTTCAAATTAAGTCAGATAAGTTGTAATGTACTGAGCCTCTTTCCTGATAATAAAAGTATATATTTATGAAGATTTTTGTTTAGATATTTCATATTTGGTGTGTATTCTTAGATGAGCCTTTAAAATCCATTTCCTCCATGCACACACCAAAATGCAAATGTAACAGTACAGCATACTTGCATATAAAATTGATCAATATATGTAAGAAATGGTGCACACTCAAAGGTATGTAGAGCTCCAGAGTTGTTTACAGCTACATTTTTTTTGATTGTCACCCCATAAATCTTCAGAGCATTTGCTGATGGAGAGGAGGCAGGAAGCAGAGGAGCAGCATACTTTTCTCTTTGGGGTGTTTTGGGGTGTCATTGGCTGGCTGGACACTGGCAAATTCTGGGATCAGGCATGGCTAGCACAAGGCTAGGGCAGTGAAAAGGCTTCCCTCAGTCTCTCTGACCTGTGTCTGTGCCAAAGGGACTAGAAGATAGGTATCAGTAGGAGAAAGCACGAATGATGGTGTCTCCAAGGACAACAACAGCACAACCTCCAGCAGAGTGCATTTTTCACTAACCCAGTAAGTTTTCGTGATGACTTATGCTGTTCTACTACCTGCTTTGCTGGTCAGTCTGAGTTAGGGGCTGACCTCCCTAGGTTGCCTCTGCCAAGAGCAGAGTAGCAAGAGGTCCTGCACACCTCAGGGCTAAATGTCCTTATGCAGCTGCCTGTCTGCACCAGCTGCAGAGGCAGCCCCAGGAGCTCAGCTCCAAAATCAACTAAGTCATCAAGTGAAGCTCTTGAATCTGGGCCTATGGATCTCAGTGGTTGTCTTTACTAGGCGATGGACGACGATACTTCAAATTGCTGGGACCCCAGCATTGTGCCAAATATGAGAGACAGAATCTAATATTTCAGGTTCAGTGCTTAATATACATCTATACTGTTTCAGAGATTCAAAACTGCATTTTCTTCACAGTCTCATGCTTTGGTGCGCTTCATGTCCATTCAAGGTTTAGTCAGTGCAACGCTGGGGTTTTGCAAGGTTACACTTGTAGATATGCCCTAAAGAAATGAACGTGCATTCCTCTTCCCTTTGCACATATCTTCTCAAACCTTCCCTCTTTCAGCCTGTGAGACAGAGCTATTCAAAACCCAGCTTTGCCGTCTCATTTATTTGTATTCAGCTTGCAAAGGTATCTGTACATTCACAGTAGTAGTCTGTGAAGGTCAGCAAATAATGCAAAACTGGTGCATCTGTATCAGCCCCCTCCAGGTGTCTGGGATGTCAGAGATAGGCAAACACCTGCTGAGGTCTTTCCGGAGGTGGCCTGAAGAACTGGAAGGAGTCAGGATGTATTTCATACTGGCTGTCATTTCTGTTCTCAGGGATTTGCAGCCCTTGTGGTCTCCCTCAGCACTTTCTGGACAAAAGGCTCACTTCAGTACAGACAGTGTAGAAAAAGACACAGAATTAGTAACATCAACAGCAGTGTGGAGGATGAAGCAAGTCAAGCCAGCACAAGCAACTTCACTGTAAATATATACTCTCTTAGGAGGCTCCTGCTCCAGCAGACAGCTGCCACAGTTCTTCATGAGCTCACCTCAGATGTGCAAAGACCTTAATGAGCAGCACTGTTCTGTTTCCAAAGTCCCTTGCCCAGCGCATCTATGACCGCTCTATTCTACGGCACACAGAGTATGAGATGCCTTCGCCTTATTCTATGAATGGTGGGAGCTGGAGATGGAAGGCTATATTGCCAAAGACCTGCTGAGTCTGATGAGTTGCATCACGGAAAACTCCTCCCTTGAAGAAACAGACATATGAATGATTCCCCTCTCCTTGGGACTAGATCCAGAGTCACAAGCCCAGTTCTCCACCCTAGAGAGGATCACAGCTTTCTGTCATGATGGTTTTTCACCTCTTTCATTTTCTTCCACTAACATGCTAACCCTTGGTAGCCTCCCTTCAGCAGGTTCCCATCATTTCTTTAGGTATCTTCTCCAGTTTAGTTTCCTGTTTCTAGACATCAGCTGTGGGTATATTCTCCTGAGAAAGCAGTGAGCCCAACTGCGCTCTTTGGGTATTTCTGTCCCTTGCTGAGTGGCTCTGAGGTGTGAACTGGTGCTGCTGTCCATGCCAGAGCTGGGACCAGTGAGCCTTGCTAAGTCTAAACCTCTATCCCAGAGTGATCATGATCCTTATTTTGCCCTGTCAGACGACAGTTTCAGCTGTATCGGAGCACAAAATGCTTGCTCAACAATAGTCGGTCCCAATGGTTGCAGATTATGCTGCAAAGTAGCAGCATGCTGAGCAGAAAAGCAAAGTACAGCCATGGCTATGGACAAGGTATGTTGCTGCTTCACATTTTTCCTGCCAGCCTTCTGGGTCATAATGCTCTGCTAAAATGGAAATAAAAGGCACTAACAGGAGTCAAGCTGGCGGAGGCAGAGTGGCTACAGCACAGCGCACTGAGTTCACCACTGCCTCAGCTATCAACAAAAGCACCAGGCGAGCTCCAGCTGCAGATGTTTTGCTCTTATCAATGAAGTGCAAAGCAAGGAGTGCTTTATTTAATTTTCCAGATGCAGGGATGAATTGGCATTTAGCAAAGCACTTTGCTTGGTCAAATGGAGCACTCTGGAGGTGGAGAGCATGTAAGGGGAATAAATACATACCACCAAATCATTTTTCTTAATGGGGTCACTTTTATGACCACAATCACACAGGCTCCTTTATGGATGACTGTCAACTTGGCAAGGTGTGTTCTTTCCTCTCTCCCACACTCTCCCTTCACTTTGTTCCACCTGTTAAGAATCTGGTGCAGACAGCAAACCATAAACCATTCTGTGTCTGCTGGAGTTTGGATGTTTCAGCCTAGTGACTGGTGCAGAAAATGGAATGAGCACCTTGTAGCTCACAGGCAGTTGGGGTCAGCAAGATGCTCACTTGCTTCCTTTGGAAAGCAGAATACTGTCATTGCTCTGTGGGAAAGAGCAGAAGTAATTACAGGAAGTCAATTAATTAACACAAAATCGAGCTAATCATTAATGGTGGGGTACACAGCCATTCTTCTGCAGTGCTGAACAATTACTTCTAAGCCATGGTTTAAGGCTAACATGCAACGAGAGTGTGGCTGACAACCTGGAGCAGAAAGTGTCTCGCTGAGTAAGCTGATTTCCGTTCCTTCCCTTGCCCCTGTTCCTTCAGCTGGAGCAAGTCACCACTTCTCAGGCTGCCAGGACAGTGTCATTGGTTACTAATAAATAATTATATTGCTATTAAAAGCAGAAAGTCAAATCCAGCTAGGGTTTCTGCTCACTAGATGTTATTGCAGTTCAACTCCTTTCTGCCCATATTTGTCCTGGAGAGAGAGAAGCCCAGAGACCTGTCTCATAATAGCGACGTGACCACTCAGATCACAGGTACAGACAACCTCTATTCCTGTTAAGAGTGATAAAGATGCAGGAAAAGAGTGTACCTGAAAGGTGGGACATTCTAGCTTTTCCCCTAACCTTTCAGTTTTGCTTTATTTCCTATTTCACATCTGCAAGTGTTGCAGGCAGAGTTCAGTGCAGATTGATGCTGGATGGGAAAGAGACGTTTCCTTCTGACTAATTCCATTTAAATCACATGGAATAGTGTTAACAAGAAGTGCTTGACAAAAGAAGAGAGCAAAGAACAAACAGCCCTGGGCTTAGCGGGTTCTCAGTGAGGGAACAGTGAATGACAGGGAGAAACAGGAATGTAAAGAAGGTGTCCTGGTTTGAGTTAGAACAGAACTAATTCTGTTCAGTGATTTTACTGTTCAACTCAGTCTCCTCTAGCTAAATGCACTTTCTGAAGCTAACAGCAGATTTCTGCAGACAGTCCCTGCTTCTAGCAAGCGATAATGCTCAATGTTTGTATTTACTACCAAGGATTCCTGTGTGCAGAAAGGCTCTTGCTTGTACTTGCTCCTATGTAGACCAAGGTCACTGTTAAATGTTGTGCACTATGCTGGGGGTGCAGAAAATAAAAAGCCACATCTGCAGGAAGGAGCAGACAGGATGGCTGACCCTAAACTGACTAATGAGGGATTCCATCCCATATACATCATATTCAGTATAAAGTTGAGGGATCGTGAGGGTCAAGCTCTCTTCTTTAATAGCTAGTGTCTCTGTACATTTTGCCTTTGATCCCAATGTGTGTGTTCCTGAATCCTGTTCCACAATTCAGCTCCTGAATCCAGTTCCCATCTGTCTCCAAGTCCAGTCTGGGACTTCCCCAGTGCCTGTTCCACAGCAGTGACAGTGATGTAAGTGCCGTCAGGGGGATTGGGTTTGATATTGCATTTTTATATAGTTGTCTATATTTCATTTTATTGTTATTATTTGCATTAAAGCTGTTTTAGTTTTCTTTCCCAATTCATAAGTCTCTCTCCCTTATTTCCTTTCTCTTGGATGGCAAGAGGAGTTAATAGAGAGTGTCTGTCATTTGTCCAGTGGCTGTCCCAGCCCTAAACCTTTACAAAGGGATAAAGTTTGCACACTTACACAAAGATTCAAACTTTGTGTCTGTTCTCAGTGTCCAAACATCCCACATGCCACTATGAGCAGCTCAGCTCTACATGTGTGCTTGTGCATGTGTACAAAGTTCCAGTGTCCAGGAAGCAAAACAGTAATTTTTTGGGCTATAATGGGTTTTCAGTCTTCTTTCATAAGGAAAAACAAATCCTAAAACTAGATCTAAACTTGGCACTTAAAACTGCAAATTTTAAGTTGCGTTAGCAATCACCTGAAACTAACAACATATGTGCTGAAAGACACTGATGTTTAAGTCATGAACAGGTATGACATGACAGAGCCTTTCTGCTGGGTGCCTTGCTGATAAAATGATACAAATACTTCCTGAAGAATAAATTACCTGGCCAATTTCCTCTGTTTTCCTGTTTGTAAATCACTTCTAAGTAGCTCCTGTTTTTCTTAAATGTGCTTTTAGTAAACACATCAGGGTATGGACAAGCAGCTTATTGTGACTGCTCAGTATTTAAGAGTCCATTTTATTTTACATCAAAACAATTTCTATTTTCCTGATAGATTACAGTTACTCAGAGCCTCGTTTCTGGTGTGAACACTCATTCTTAGAATTCAGTGTTGCATTTGTGTGTGACTATTTCGTAGTTTTCATTTTCAATTATTTCTTCTATAAAATAATTCCCTCTCAGGGAGCTCAGTGACCCCAGCTTAAAGTCCGTGCAAGCTTCAGTAAGCAGGAGCTGCAACTCCCTCAGGGATTCAGGAATGGCTTTTTATCGCCATGGCATGTTGATTTTCACAGCACCTTTGGGGCCACTTTGGTGCCCAGTGTAGTCCAGAGCCTCAGGCCAAAACATGAATGACACCAGGTTGGAACAGACCAAAGGCTGGGACAGAGGTCACACATCCTTGTGTGTGCAAAGAAGGCAGGGAGGGATTAATTCCCATGGAAATGGCTAAACCAGACCTTTCACATTCACAGACTATCCCAGCCCACAAAGAACCTTTGCTCTGATAATAGGAAAGGATCATGCAAAGCAGCCAGTGCTTGCAATAAGACGTGACCCACACAGGCATGCATGGCAGAACCTCTCCTGTATTTCTATCCAAGATGTTTATAGAATAGATCCATAAGGATATATCTTCAGCTCTCTCCTGCAGAGTTTGTTTTCTCTTCATTACCTTTCTAAGAAGATGAAGCAACAGTTTCAGCTGTCTCCAGGTGCCTACAGATGCTCTGCTTTCACAGAAGTAATAGATGGGGGTCCTTCAGGCAAATCTATAGCTGAATATGAAGACCATTTTGTCAATATACATCTGAAATGTTGAAATTTTGATCCTTCACATAGCTGAGTGAAAAGCAATTTTTTAATCTTCTTGAAAAAACATACAAATTCTAACTATTTCTAATCCAGTCATCTCCAAAATTTGTTAAATGCAGTAACCAATGTTCAAGAATACTTTAATGAGAATATAAGAAGACTATTCCTTTGAATAAAGACTGAAGACTGGCTTTATTGCTATTCATTAAGGACTTAGCTACATTCCACAAACACTTGTGTTTACCAGAATGCTCATAAAAAGAAAAATATTATCAATATTCAAGTGAATGTGGACTTATACGAAGATTTCTGCCTTCAGAATATTAAAGTAGCTGCCTTAAAACGTCTCTTTTGATTTTGGAGGGATCTGGTGAGAGAATAGAAATACTGAATAACACTAATTGCTAGTGATAAAAAAAAAAATATTCTGTATAACTCCATTGCCTTTGATGCACTTATTCTGGATTTACAGACATATGCTGAAACCAGATTCGAACTTTTATTTTTACAGGCCTTTATGTCTTTTATCTAAAATGCCTTTCAGAAGAAATATTTTGAATCAAGTTCTGTCATGTTTGTTTGCTCTGTGCTTTACAAAACTGTTAAGTATGACTTAATCCATGCATGATCATGGGACTGAAGATAATNTCCATTTCCTCAATGAAAGATGGATCAAATGTTTCCAGAACAATGAGCATCTGAAACACTCATTCCATGGAGAATTTAGAAATTTCTCATGATATTTTTTCCTGATTTGAGATAAAGTTTTTTCATTCTGGCAGAGTAGAGTCTCCTATTAAATGTGTGTACCTCAGTTCAAATCAAAATATTCCTTTAACAAACAATTATAAAAGACAATGCTCACCCTCTCTTCTTCCCTCAAATGTCCTTACTCTTGTCTATAACCACTGATAAAATAGTTAATTTTATGCCTCTGTTCAAAAACTAGTTTTGCTGTGTCTCTTTGCAATGATGGGATGCAATGAAGGGATTATGTGGTATATTTCAAGATTTTGTCAAGAGAAACTCAACAGGCTTTTTACAGAACCTTGAGGAAAGTAGCATACAAGCCTGACTGCAGCGAGCAGGTTTTTTTCAGGTGACAAACTTCAGATTCCAGCTTCCTCCATGAGAACTCAAAACATTTGGCCACGCAGAGTACAGAATTTCCACAAGTGTTAAATTTGCTTAATTTTATAGGCCAGGATGTTTGTCTACAGGCTGAGGTGTAACACCTAACCGAGACCCCTTTTCTGAGTACCAAAGAGGAACTGTGTCAGGAAATCTGGAAGGATTTTCTGGTCTAAATGCTGGAAGCAGAGGGATTGCTCAAAGAAGTC